>PVKS010022112.1:0-34216 GCA_004027875.1 Aplodontia rufa | reverse complement strand
AGCTACCCATTTAACTCATAAGTTCTTCAAGGGGAAACTGCAGCAGGTGAAACCCAAGGTGGTTTATCTATGCTTTGGCATTACCCCAGGATAACAAAGTTTATATACATTGATTGCTACTGTTTTGATAATATTTCCCCCTCAACCGTATCCTGTATCTCTATATACTTCTAATAAAAAAATAAATAAAATTTAAAACAAACAAAAAAAGAAATAAAAGGTGGGAGGCTCAGCAGTTGAAGTGCTTGCCTGGCATGCACAAGGACCCGGGTTCAAATCCTAGTACTGCATACACAACTAAGTGTCAGAAAAACAAAGGCCAGATGAAAAAGTAAATATAAAATTGATTCCTTCTCCCACCCACCCTTCCCTCCCTTCCCCCCCCCCAAAAAAAGAAAAACAAAAGGTGAAAACACTGATCATTTTCAGGTTCACTACACCTGTTTTTTTTTTTGTTTGTTTGTTTTGTTTTGTTTTTTTGTTTTTAATTTTTTTCAGGGCTGAGGACCGAACTCGGGGCCTTGCGCATGCTAGGCAAGCTCTCTGCCACTGAGCTAAATCCCCAACCCTTTTATTTTTTTCTTGAGAGAGGGACAATGAGGGAGAGAATCAGTTTTATTTAGTTTTTCATGTGGCTTTCATTGTTCCAACACTTCATTGTGTATGTGGTGCTGGGGTTCAAACCTAGGTTCTTGAGCATGCCAGGCAAGCACTCTCAACCGCTTGGGCACCACTCCAGTTCAACTACGTTCTTTATAAGACTCAAAATAAAACGACATAAATTGATGCCTTTTTCATTTTTAAAAACAAAACCTGAGCCAGCGGCAATGGCACATGCCTATAACCCCAGTGGCTCTGGAGGCTGAATTAGGAGAATGGCAGATTCAACTTAGAATCTGTCTCAAAATAAAAAGGGCAGTGCACCCCTGAGTTCATTCCCAATACTTAAAAAAAAAAAAAAAAAAAAACAGCAGCAGCAGAAGAAAAGAAAACGTTTGGTCATTAATGTGTCCAAAATTTAGATGGATAGAATGGAAGCTTTTGAAATTAGAGAAAGGCTTTTTGGCAAGTAGTAGAAGTACAATTAGTAGCCATTATTTCTTTACATATTTTAACAATCCAACAATATTTTAGAATAGAGCTCTGTCTAGCTAATTTTGTAAGAAAAAATCTTAATTGCAGGGTGTTTGTTTGTTTTAACGAGAGAGGGCTCAGTGGTTGGAGCACTTTCCTGGCATGTGCAAGGACCTGGGTTTGAACCCCAGCACCACATACACAACTAAGTGTCAGAGAAACAAAGGTCAGATGAAACAATAAATAAAATTGATCCTTTCTCTCCCTCTGTCTCTTAAAAAAAAAAGTGAGAGAGAATCAGTTTTATTTGTTTTTTCATCTGGTTTTAGAGTCTCTGACACTTAGTTGTATATTTGGTCCTGGGGTTTTAATCCAGGTCCTTGCACATGCTAGCCACTGCCCCAGCCCCAATTGTAGTTTTGTATTTTGGGAGTTTTCTTGTTTTGTTTTGTTTTCTGAAGAGTGAGTGAGAGAGAATCAATTTTATTTATTTTTTCATCTGACCTTTGTTTTTCTGACAGTTATTATGTATGTGGTGCTGGATTTTGAACACAAGTCCTCTCACATGCCAGGCAAGCACTCCAACCGCTGAGCTACCACTCCAGCCCCCAAATTTTATTTTTCTACATTCTCTCAGGGTATCTGGTCACATTGTAGGCATTTTTAAATTGTTGAAATTGTAGTATATGATTTTCCATTCTACTCAACTAATGCATCAGAAATGTGTTCTCTTGAGTGTCTTATAAATTAAGACCCTGTAATAGTCATTTTAATAGCTGTGTAGTCTCTTTGGAGGATTGATATAATTCAAGCATTGTATTTTTTTTTTTTTAAGAGGAGGCAGTGAGAGAGAAGCAGAATCAATTTTATTTAGTTTTATGTGGTTTTCATTGCTCCAACACTTGGTTGTGTATGTGGTGCTAGGGTTCAAACCCATGTCTTCATGCATGCCAGGCAAGTACCGTAACTGCTGAGCCACCACTCCAGCCCCATTGTATTATTGTTGAATAGATTTTTTTTCTTTTTTAAAAAAATAGCATGGTGGCTAGAGCCACTCAGCAATAGCATGCTTGCTTGGTATGCGCAAGGACTTAGGTTTGAACTCCAGCACAACTAAGTGTTGGAAGAACTAAGCCAAGATGAAAAAATAAAATAAAAATTAGTTCTCTTTCACTCACACTCTCTTTTAATAATAATAACAATAATGTAGCAGTTAATACTTGTGACTGCATTTTTCTTGCTGTGAATCTTCAAGGTTGTATTTCATTGGAAAGAGAATGAAAGAAAGAACAATTCTTTTCGGCTTGTTTGTTTTTTCATGAAAGATAAAATGGAATGGCATATAGTTTCATAAACTCTAATCTCTTTTGCTTTATACTGTATACTGTGCTGGAATTTAACAGAACTGTTGGCGTAACCTAAGTAGTTGTGTAATAAGTCTACTTCATTACTTTTTTTTTTCTAGTTCAGAAGTAAACTCTAAAATCTTTACTTTATTTCAATATAGATTTGTTACAGTTTGCTCTATTTCATATACATATGTGTATATATATCCACACACACATATATACATATACACACATACATATGTCACATACATATGCACAGACACATACATATAAGTGGGCGTGGTGGCACAAGCTTGTAATCCCAGCAATTTAGGAGGCTGAGACAGGAGGATTGCAAAGTTTGAGGCCAGCTTGGGCAAAACCCTATCTGAAAATAAAATGTTTTTCCCCAAGTATCACATGAGCTTCTGGTTAAAACATTTTTATGTAGTATAAATGGGGAAAATTTTTCAGTTCCCACTGTCCAGTAGTCATTTTCCAGAGGCAGTGCCTCTTAACTAGTTTTCCTTCTAGACATTTTCCTTTGATTTTTTTTTTCCATTTTATTTTTCAGAGCTGAGGGCTGAACTCAGGGCCTTGCGCCTGCTAGGCAAGTGCTCTGCCACTGAGCTAAATCCCCAAGCCCTAGCTAGACATTTTCCTTTGAAAGATTAAATGCTGCAAGTAAGGCTTAAATTCTCTTTAACCACTTATAATTCTTGCTTCTTCCCATTTTCATTCTTATATCTTTAGTGTGGCTCTTTTAGATTTTTTTCTTCGCATTTACATTAACACAAGATGTACCTAACAAGTTGCACTTCATTAATTCTGACTTACCTTAGGGGCTGTTAAAAAAGAAAAACTGGGGCTGGAGTGGTGGTTTAGTGGTTATGGCACTTGCATGGCATGTCTGAGGACCTGAGTTTAAACCCAAGCACCATGTATATACAACAAAGTGTTGGAGCAGTGAAAGCCACATGAAAAACTAAATAAAAAATTGATATTCTCTCTCTCTCACTCTCTCTTAAAAAAAAAAAAAAAAAAAAAAAAAAAAAAAACTGGGCCTGTAGCTTAGTGGTTGAGTGGTTGCCTAGTGTGCTCAAGATCCTGAATGCCCTGAGTTTGATCCCCAGCACTGCCCCTAAAAAAAGGAGAGTAAGAAAAGAAGAACTTCCAGTTATAACTGTAAAATAACAGAGTGTAAATCCTAATGTCACTTGAGAGGTATTAAAGTGTGTGTATGTAGGGGGTACTTGGAATTAGTGAAATACCTTTGTGCTATGATTATGTGTAGTTTTCTGCTGCTTATTTTCACTTAACAGTTGTAACTGTTCACTTGTATCACAGTCAGAATATATCAGATTATTTCACTGGTCCCTCATTGATGACCTTTTGTTTCTAGTAACAGTGCTGCAGTGAATTCTTGTCTCTCTCCTTCTGTAGATTTGGGAGAGCTTATCGAGGGTTTATAATGAAAACTGGAGTTACTGGATCATAGGGCATGCACATTTATTTACCAGATTGTTAACCTATATAACTGTTTATTCTTTGAACATTAGTATATGAGAGTGGGTTCCTTTTAATTTCTATTTCCTTAACTAGTGAAATTGAATACCCCTTTGCATGTTAATTGGCAACTTTTATATTTTTTCCTCTGAGTTTCCTGTTCATATTCTGTAACGCATTTTTCTCAACTATTAGTGATTTTATTTTGGTCACTCCTGTATAAATGAATTAGACATGTAGTCCATACTACTTTGTGTCTTTTTTTGAAATTTGGTAATCTGTTCTTATTGGAATCAACTAATAATTAATGCTTCCATTTATTAAAGAAGCAGAATTATTCTTTAAGGATTTCCCATTTTACCAGCACCCAATTTCATACTGCTTTTGAATGTTAAGACTTCACAGATGAAACTGACTTCACTCCCCCCCCCGTAATTTTATTTTATCATTTATTTATTTAGTGGTGCTAGGGATGGAACTCAGGGATATTCTCTAAGCTACATCTCTAACCATCTGGGGGCTGGAGCGGTGGCTCAGCAGTTACAGCCCTTACCCCGCATGCATGAGTACACGGGTTCAAACCCCAGCACCCACGTACACAACTAAGCGTCAGAGCAACAAAGCCCATGTGAAAAACTCATTTAAAAAAATCGATTCTCTCTCTCTCTCTCTCTCTCTCACTCTCTCACTCTCTCACTGTCGTCCATTCTTTAGGGAAAAAAAATTTGCAGAGGCTGGACTTAAGCCTGCAATCTTCTGCCTTTAGCCTCTCAAAGTCACTGGGATTACAGACATGTGCTACTGCACCCAGCACTGGCTTCACTCTTGATTGTTAGGTTGGAAGCCTGCCAGAAATAATAAAAAATATGAAGGAAGACAAAGGATGTAATAGTTATTGTTAGTAATAATATCCTATTACCTTGAAAGCATCAGTATAACCTTCACTTTTTTTTTTTTTTAAGAAGGGACAGTGAGAGAGAGAAAGAGAGAAGCAATTTTTATTTAGTTTTTCATATGACTTCCCGTTCCTCCAACACTTAGCCATGTACGTGGGTGCTGGGGTTCGAACATACATACTTTCGCATGCCAGGCAAGCACCTTTACCGCTGAGCCACTACTCCAGCCCCAACCGTCACTTTCTTGATAACAAACTGAGAGATTAACTGGTCCCACAGCTTGGAAGTGTGAGATGAGATTTAAATTTAACCAAGCTCTCTGATTTCAAAGTCCCTCTACCAACATCATGACTGCCTCTGTAGGTGGATATGTTTTGAATGGATATATAGCCTTTTAAACTATATGGAAGCTATTGTGCTTGATAATATTAGAAGTGATGGATGTAAACCAGGCACAGTGATATACCCCTGTAGTCCCAACAGCTCTTGAGACTGAGGCAGGAGGATCACAAGTTCAAAGCCAGCCTCAGCAACTTTGCAAGACTCTAAGCAACTCAGCAAGACCCTGTCTCAAAATAAAAAACAGCCTGGAGATGTGGCTTAGTGATTAAGGGCCTCTGGCTTCAATCCCTGGTAGGTACAAAAAAAAAAAAAATTTGATTGATGTACACTTATTTTTTTAAAAAATGATTGTTGCAGGGGCTAGAGTGGTGACTCAGTAGTAGAGTGCTTGCTTGACAGGCACGAGGACTGGGGATTAAACCCCAGCACCACATACACCAACCACTACATGCTGGAAAAACCAAAACCAGATGAAAAAAATAAATAAAATTGATTTTTTTTTTTTTAAAGAGAAATAACTTTATTTAGTTTTTCACACGGCCTTCATTGCCCCATCACTCAGTTGTGTACGTGGTGCTGGGGTTTGAACCCGGGTCCTCGTGCTTGCCAGGCAAGCACCAAAACTGGTGAGCCACCGCTCCAGCCCCATAAAATTGATTCTTAAAAAATTAAAAAAAAAAAAAAAAAGATTGTTGCAGCCGGTGTAGTGGCACATGCCTGTAATCCTAGCAATTCTCAGAAAGCTGAGAGAGGTAGGAGGATCACAAGTGCAAGGCAAGGTTTAGTAACACTACTTAGCAATATCTTATCTCAGAATTTAAAATAAAAAGGAGGGGGCTGGGGATGTACTAGAGTGCCCCTGGTCAGTACTACTCAGTATCAAAACAAACAAAAAAAATGATTAATTGTTACACTTTTTTTGTTGTTGTTTTTGTTTTTGTACTGAGGACTGAACCCAGGGGCGCTTAACCACTAGGCCACATCTCCAGTCCTTTTTTTTTATTTTTTATTTTGAGACAGGGTCTCACCAAGTTGCTTAGGGCCTCAGCCTCCTGAGTTGCTGGGATTATAGGTGTGTGCCACCATGCCTGGCTTGCACGTTGTTTTTAATATGTGTAAAAAGGTGTTAAATGGCATATTTATTTATATGTACCTCACTTCAACTTGACAGATGCATTTATATAGTAGCTTTAACATAAATATTGGTAGTGGTTGCAATTAAAAGCAGTAAGTCAGCATTTTATAAAGTCTCGGGCTTTGGTTATTAAAATGTAGCAACTGAGATGATCATCTTGCTTTAACGATTTTTGTATATTGGTACAGGCAGTGTGTGACACACTTTTATAGCAAAGCTTTAATGTATAATACTGGGAAATAACGTATTTTGCCAGTCCTGATTGTTTCTTATGTATTTCTTTTTGTTGCAGAAAAGGATGGCAAAGCCTTTCATCCAACTTATGAAGAAAAATTGAAGCTTGTGGCACTGCACAAGCAGGTTCTTATGGGCCCATATAATCCAGACACTTGTCCTGAGGTTGGATTCTTTGATGTGTTGGGGAATGACAGGAGGTAACAGTGTTTTCTTGTGCTGTAATAAAAACAGAGTTGGGAAAGTATGCAGTGCACATTGGTTAAGATGTAGATAGTTGACCATCTATTTAAGATGTAAATAGAACTGGAATATCTGCAGCTTCTGGAGTTTTCAGATGTAAATGTATTTTTGGCTTGGAGATGTTTATGACTAAATATTGTAGAGGAAGTTTTCTTCTCTGATTATAAGAGTAAGATAAATACAATTTCATTTGTATCTTCTTAAATAATATTAAAAACAACCATTTATGATACTTAGTAATTGATTCTGTCATTGACGTAGAGAGTCATGTCAGAAAAGAATACACTGAGTATTTTGTTAAGTCTCAAATATGATGTAGGGAGAATAAAATGTAGACAACTTTTCATCATATGGGAATTATTAGCAATGAAGTTAAATTTTGGATTTTATGTGGCATAATTTATTGTCAATAAATGTTGAAACTGGGGCATATTGAACTTATATTAGAATCATTCTTAATTTTAGTTATAATTGGAAAATTTTTCACATTTAAGCTCAACTTAAATCAAGTTCTCATTCTGTTAAGGAAGAGAGGTAACTTTTCTTATTATTCTTTATAGGAGAGAATGGGCGGCCCTGGGAAACATGTCTAAAGAGGATGCCATGGTAGAGTTTGTCAAGCTTTTAAATAGGTGTTGCCATCTCTTTTCAACGTATGTTGCATCCCACAAAATAGAGAAAGAAGAGCAAGAAAAAAAAAGGTGACATTTGAGAGCTTGGAAAATATTTTACCCCTATATAAGCCAGTATGTTGATGCTTTTGCTTTATGGAATATCTGTCCAAGTGTCTTTTTTTTTTTTTTAAATAGGCATATTTTTTTAAAGAAAGAGGTGACAGTGAGAGAGAGAGATAGAGACAGAATCAATTTTTTTTTTAATTTAGGTTTTCATATGGCTTTCGTTGCTCTGAGACTTCATTGTGTACGTGATGCTGGGGTTTGAACTTGTGTACTTGAGCATTCCAGGCAAGCACCTTAACCGCTGAGCCACCGCTCCAGCCCCCCAAGTGTCTTCCCTGCAGTTCTCACTTCTTTTTTTTTTTTTTTGAGAGAGAGAGAGAGAGAAGGACAGTGAGAGAGAGAAAGAGGGAATCATGAATTTTTATTTAGTTTTTCATGTGGCCTTTGTTGCTCCGATACTCTTGTGTATGCAGTGCTGGGGTATGAACCCGTATCCTTGCACATGCCAGGCAAGCACTATAACCACTAAGCCACTGCTCCAGCACCCAGTCCCCACCTTTTTTTTTTTTTTTAAGAGAGAGACAGAGAAAGAGAGAAACAATTTTATTTAGTTTTTCATGTGGCCTTCGTTGCTCCGAGACTTAGTTGTGTACGTGGTGCTAGGGTTTGAACTCGCATCCTTGTGCATGCCGGGCAAGTGCCATAACCACTGAGCCACTGCTCCAGCCCCCAATTTGAACTTTTTAAAATTCTAAGTTATTAATATCATGCAAGAAAGCCAGATATTATAATTTAGAAACAATTGATTCTCTGATTTCCTACTTTAACCTGGATCAGAAATAACAGAAGAAGAAATAGCCAAAAAGTGAGGGAGAAGATAGAAATGACAAATAGACAATAGTTCTAAAATTGTGCCAGTCAGAGGCTGTTTAATATGAAGGTGAACTTTTCCATCAAATATTGTGACATAGTACTATTTTTATATCTGTAGTTATAACCCAGAGTCTTGAAGAGACGAAGCATCAGATATGATTTGTTCTTAAGAGCTTAATTACATTTTCAAAAAATACTTATTCAAAGTATGTTTTTTTTTAAATCCAGAAGAAAGCTCTTGATTCTTATAAGAGTGGAATAAGATTGCTTTAACTGGAAAATTGATTTATGTGCTACAAGTCCACTGTGTAGTAATGTTGGATCAGTGAGTTATAGCTACAATATCCTTGGAAATATATATGTATATTGCTTTTTAAGTTCTTATTTTAATAATAAGTACAATATTTCTCTTACACATTGTTAATAGTTATTTATGTTAACATTTTGGATAGATTTTCACTTGTATACATGTTTGTTTTTTATAATGCTGGGGATTGAACCCAGGACCTTATTCATGCTATATACACATGTGTTGAGTGCTTTCTACCACTGTGCTAAGCCCCACGAATGTAGTGTAAGATAGGCAGCCTTTGTCCTTATTTAATATATACTTTTTTGTACTGGGAACTAGGCAAGCACTCTACCAGCTACATCCCCAGCCATGTGGAGCATATATTTTAATGGGTAAATCAGATGTATTGCTAAATTTATCATACAAACTTAATTACAACTATAGTAAGAATTATGAAGGAAGAGCTTTTATATGATTATATATTAAAGGAGATCCTTTAAGGTTTAGATATATCATAATGACTTAAATGGTACCTTATTGTTGGATATCTTTCTCTCATTCCTCCCCCCAACCCCCAAGCTGGGGATTGGGGGATGAGCTACATCTCCATCCGTTTAAATTTTTATTTTGAGGGGCTGGAGCAAGGATGTGGGTTCGAACCCCAGCACCATGTATACAACAAAGTGTCAGAGCAACAAAAGCCACATGAAAAACTAAAATAAAATTGATTCTCTTTCTCACTCACTCTCTTTTTTCTTTTTTTTGGTGGAAACATTAAGTTAAGTCTATCCTCAAATTTACAATCCTTACATCTCCTGAGTCTCTGGGATTACAGGCTTGAGCCATTACACCTAACAGCAATAATTAGTCTTGATGTGATCCTGTATATTTTGAGATTCACTCCATAATGTAAGTTTCTAGTAGGGAACACTATATGTTTCATGTTTTGATAGGGATATTGCTACATCATTCTCTAAAAAGTCCAGGTTTGCTGGACTTGTTAGTTTACACCTGTAATCCCAATAATTTGAGAGGCTAATGTAAGAGGATCTCAAGTTTGAGGCCATATTAAGTAAGACTTTTACCAAATAAAAAGAACTGGGGATGTAATTCAGTGGTAGAGCACATTCAGGTTTAATTCCTATTACCAAAGATGTGTAGAGGGGTAGGTATGTAGGTTGGGAGATTAAATTTAAATGATGTTTTTTTAAAAGGGATCAGTTTTATTCAGTTTTTCATGTGGCTTTCGTTGCTTTGACATTTCATTGTGTACATGATGCTGGGATATGAACCCCTGGTCCTCGCGCATGACAGACAAGCACCATAACTATTGAGCCACTGCTCTAGCCAGTTTAAATGTTTTTTAAGCAAGATTCCTTGTGTAGGGTTCATTCTCTCTCTTCTTGTAGGAAGGAGGAGGAGGAGCGTAGACGACGTGAAGAGGAAGAAAGAGAACGTCTGCAAAAGGAGGAAGAGAAACGTAGGCGAGAAGAGGAGGAAAGACTTAGACGGGAGGAAGAAGAGAAGAGACGAATAGAAGAAGAAAGGCTTCGGTTAGAGCAGCAAAAGTAAGCTTGTTGTATGGCTTTTATTTTAAAATGAAAAATGGGCTACCATGCCATTATTGTCTGAGTTTTTACCATTGTGTGCCTTAGAATAATTCTGTAATTTGTGGACTAATACTATTTACTTTTCATTTTTACTGATGATCTGTTATCAGGGAATATATTGAAAGCTAATATATATTAGCTTGTAAAACTCAAGAGACTAGAAGCAGAAACTGAGGTTACTTGGTTGCTCTGTTTTAGGTCCATATGATCTCATCTTTGCTCCTCAGCGTATGTCTCTGCTTCATTCTTCTTGACTTATGCAGTGTCTCTGTCTGCTTTGGCATGTGCTAGGCTATTCGAAGGTTGGATTTTTTTTTTTTTTATCTGTTTTTCCCGTGTATAACAGAGACTGGCTGGAATGTGTGAGACCCAGTTAAAAATTCTAAGGTCAGAGAATCTAGTTGACCCAGTGTATGTATCTGGTGTTCATCCCTAATTCTTAATATAGGATTTGCAGGCTGAAACTATTTCTTATTCAGTAAGGGCTGTGAGAGCAGTTATCTCAGAAGAACTGGTTCTTCAAAAGGGAGCTATAGGGGCTGGAGCGGTGGCTCAGCGGTTTCGGCGCTTGCCTGGCAGGCACGAGGACCTGGGTTCAGGCCCCAGCACCACATACACAGCTAAGTGTTGGAGCAACTAAGGCCATGTGAAAAACTAAATAGAGTTATTTCTCTCTCTGTTTCTCTCACTGTCCCTCTCTCTTTAAAAAAAAAAAAAAAAAAAAAAGGGAGCTATAGATACAAAGAGGAAATGATTTGCACACGTTAAACATTTTGAGAGAAGGCCTGAGGTTCATTCCAGGGGTGGCATGGTATACAGGCTGAACCAGGGTCTATTGCTTTCTCTCTATTATTTCCAGGTAGTATCTCAGAAAAAAACTTCAGTGCTAGCCTCAGACTGATAGGGCCTCATTCTACTTTGGGGAGGGAGATTGAATGCTGCTCTTATAGGGGTGGGGTGGGGTGGCGTCACCTAGGTTGGCACAGAATTACACTCCATTTAGGATTCTGTGAGAAGTTGCCTTGTTATCTATTTGTTTCTTAATAGATCGCTTTGAAGTATTTGTTAAGTGATCATATAACTGAGTTCCAAACCAGGTAGTTTCTCTATGAGGAAAAAAAAAAAAAAGAATTGTAAGAGCTTAAAGAAATTGGTATCTCTAGACCAAGCATACCCTGATATCAGTGTTTCCTCTTTAATAAAGGCAGCTTTAAATTAAATGCAGCAGACCATCATGGTTCTTTTTATTTATCCTTGCCAGGAATAAAGAACATCTTCTAGCTATTCTTCTACCTATTACTTTTTTCTTGTGTTTAGGTAGAGAAGCCATAGCCAACATCTCTGCCCAGATGACAGTCCATCAAATTATAGCATCATGGTGAATTAGTGTAGACTGTCTGGATTTGGAATCCTGGCTCTTGCATCTACCTGCAGTAGAATCTCGGTCAAGTTACTGAACAACCTTATAGGGTTCTTGTGAGGATTAAATGGATTAGTACATCTGAGTACTTTGAACATTACTTGGCACATACTAAGGGCACATTAAATGTTAGTAATTATGTTGATGATGATGATGATGATGATGTGCTTGTTGTTTTCCATCTGAAATTTGCCTTGAAAAGTAAGTGAAAAATGAGAGGCCAGTTTTATTTTCTTAAATCTTTCTTCTGGGGCTGGGATATTTGGTAATTGATAAACATTTCTAGCTTAGTCATTTTAAGAGTTATAAACTATAAAAATAAACAATAAGGACATTTTGTTTTGTCATGAACAAAATCTCCTGTAGTCAGACTAGTGCATATTTTTTTAATGTTTTTAGGCAGCAGATAATGGCAGCTTTAAACTCCCAGACTGCCGTGCAGTTCCAGCAGTATGCAGCCCAACAGTATCCAGGGAACTACGAACAGCAGCAAATTCTCATCCGCCAGTTACAGGAGCAGCACTATCAGCAGTATATGCAGCAGTTGTATCAAGTCCAGCTTGCACAGCAACAGGTATGATAGACAACCCCAGAATTCAGCCTTAGAGAAGGTGTTTAATTTCATTGGAACCCAAGTTCGTTTTTAAGTTACCAATGAATTTTGCATTAGTTAGCCTCTAAGGTATAAATTAACTTTCAGATGATCTTTTAGGCAGACTTCAGCATTACACTGGCAGATATGAGAGAAAATATATGATATTGAAGTAACAAAAGATGAGACCACTATTCCATTGTCATAAGGTTATTTGGGAGTTGTGTGGGCCACATGTCATTACATGAAACTTCTGTAGACTCTCATAGTTGTCCTGAAACTATGAGGATGTAGGTAGCTAGCCTTAGGTCAGGGATATTCTTCAGGAAGAGTAATGTCAGAGGGCAGGAAACTTCCAGAGGCAGGATTCTTAGGGTCATAAGCTGATTTTGCAGGGCTAGGTTAGATAAATAGTACTGCTCATGACAACACGTTTGTAATCTTTCTCCAGTTCCCTACATAGAGGAAGGTGGTTTAGGTAAAAGAACACGGGACTAGGGGTCTGGATTCTTATCCTGGCTTTGTCTTTATCTTGTTCTCAGACATATTATTTAGTACTGCTCTGATTTTCTGCCTTTTCTCGTAGTCTATAAAAATAAAATGCACAATCATGTTTCCTGTCCTGGAACCTCATAGGGCTATCAGAGGAGTAAAATGAGAAAATAGTTATTTCATGAAAGCAGTTTGTACTTATGGAAGATGGTGATTTTTACATCTGTAATGGCATAAAATGCTTCCTTAAACTTGTTAAGTTTAACTTATTTAATTTTTACTTATAAAGTACTTATCAGGCTGGAGCGGTGGCTCAACAGTTAAGGTACTTGCCTGGCATGCGAGAGGATGTGGGTTTGAACCCCCAGCACCATGTATACAACAAAGTGTCTGAGCAACGAAGACCACATGAAAAATTACGTAAAATTGATTCTCTTTTTTTCTCTCTCTCTCACTGTCCCTCTCTCTTAAACAAACAAACAAAGTACTTATCACTTGTCAAAAAACTAAATAAAGAAAATGTTAGATTATAGGTACTTAGCGTTTCTGGTTACCTGAGGTAATCTTCATTGTTTTTTCCAGGCTGTTTAAATTCCTTGAAGATGAATGTTGTTATTTAAAATAACCCTCCCCCATCTTTAGCTTTAGTGAGAAGTTAAAAAATTTCTGTGAGTTTTGCATAATCCCCAAGAGGAGGAAAAGGATACAAAACCAGAGTTCAAGATAAAAAACTATGTTTTTGAGGAATTCTTTTCTGTCCCCTACAGCCTGTTTCTGCTTTGGCTTATTGGTTCTCTTTTTCTGCTTCTTTGATTGGCATTGAGATATTGTTAAGTAGGATTGCTCAAATACACTGTACTGTTCATAGGTTGCTGTCAGTGAGGAGAAATTCAGTCTAGTAGGGCAAATCTAAAGGCAGTCTTTGAAACAGAATTAGAAGGTCACGGTTGGGATGAGAATGATTATATCCAGTTTATGAAATTGATTGTTTGCCTCTGGGAACAAATATGATAGATAACCCCAGAATTGAGCCTTAAGAGGAGGGTTTTTATCTATTTGCGATACTTGAATCTAGGGCTACTATACTTGAACCTAGGGCTACTCTACCACTGAGTTATATCCCTAGCCTTTTATATTTTTTATTTTGAGACAGGATGTTAGTGTTGGTAAGCTTTCCAGCCTGGTGTTGAACTCCTGCCTCAGCCTCTCAAGCTTCTGGGCTAGAGCTGTGAGCCACTTCCTCCGGCCTGCCAATAAATTTTGCATCAGGGGAAAGAACAAAGGGAACTTTGCCCATATAAACTATTAATTTTTATATAAACACCAAGAAAAATGACAAAATCGGAGCACTGTTGACTTTCTGGTGTGCTTACATGGGTGAATATTTTGCTGTATTGTTCGTTCCTTTATCTTTCTGTGCTTTTTTTAAACTTCTGAAAATATATAAAAGAGAGTTGTGAATAAATAATTGCAGTCTGTTGTGTGGGATAGATGTATATTAATGGGCAGGGAGATCTCAGAGAAGGGATCATTCTGCTAGAGTTTCAAAAAACAGCTTAGTAGAGAGGGACTATTGTACTGTGCCTAGTGATCATCAGCAAAATGCTTTTTTTTTTTTTTTTTTTTTTTTTTTTTTTTTTTTTTTTTTTTTTTTTTTTTTTTTTTTTTTTTTTTTTTTTTGCTTTTCTGTCATGCAGTTAATGTTCTGAGCATACTGACTTTTTATGGGTTATATATGCTTTTCTGAAAGCTGGTATTCTTTCTGAAAAACTAATGTGAAGATTATTGCAAATACAAGTCTTGGGAAGAGGTATTTTAAATTAAAATCTTAAGTGTGTTACTAGCCTGCCTGTACTAGCAGAAGAGAGATGTGTTGCTTGTAATGACACTTATAAATGACACATATGAAATGAGTGTAAAATGTGCTATCCCTAAGCCATGGCCTTATAAAGTTCCTCTCTATATATGTATATAAATATGTGGTTATGTAAATAAACATATGTGTATAAATCAATATACATATATAAATATATGTTTATATATACAATATATGTGTAAGTATATATGTGTATATGTATATTTTTTAACTGCAGTGAACATAATGTACTTATTTGTGACTTAGTGTTTTACTGTAAAAAGTACTTACATGTCCAAATGCCCATCAGCTGTAGAATAGGTAAATAAATTGTGTATTTTCACAATGGAATATCCTACAATTTATAAGTATTTATGATCCTGTAGGTTAACCTTACAGAAGTAATGTTGAATGAAACGCAGACTTAAAAAAGAAAATATACTATACAATCTGTTATGTAAATTTTAAAAACAGTCAAAGCAAATCTACATGTTCTGTGTCAGATGTTTGTTGCTCTTGGGAAAAGGTATCTGGGAAAAGGGGTACCAGGAAAGATTCTAAGATTGCAGATAATATCTTGATCTGGGTGTTGGTTGCATGGATATGTTTGATTTATGAAAATTGACCAAACTGTATAATTTATCATCTCTGCACTTTTTTGTTTATTATAATTCAGTTTAAAGTTCCCCAAAAGTTACTTAAGTAATTATGATAGATTTCAAATGGTGGTATTATTTTTCTTTTTCGTGGTACTAGGGATTGAATCTAGGGCCTCATATGTGCTAGGTATGCTAGGTAAGTGCTTTACCATTGAGCTACATCTCCAGCCCTTTTTATTATTTGAGACAGTCTTACTATGTTTCCCAGGCTGACCTCATACTTGGGTTCCTCCTGTTTCAGCCTCCCAAGTAATACGAGGCTATCTTGATTTAGAAGAGAAATACCCCTAGTTGTTCTTTGAGTTAAATATATTTTTTATTCTCTGTTTGCACTCAGAAGATTGATTTAATATTTCATACATTTTAATTCTAATTGTGAAAACTGTCAAGTTTTCATTGAGAAATACTTTTACTTCAAACTTCCATCTATAAACCTTTTTAATTCTTAGATAGATAGTTTTACAACATGATTAACAGTTTTAAATTTAAGTATGGCCTGGAGATGTAACTCAGTTGTGGAGCATCAGCTTAGCATGCTTGGTTCAATCATTGCTGCTACATATATACATATGTTCATACACAAATTTATAATTTTTCCATGAAGATGTAATTTATTTTTATCTTTATCCATTTCAGAATAGTCAACATAAGAGTTATTATTTACTCTAGGGGCCTGCATCAGATTTTACCAGTTATTTCTATCTTTGTGAATTTTCTCCTGTGACCTTTGGTTTCTATAAGGTATAGTTTTCCTAATTCAAATTTTATGTAATTGAATTTTATGAAGAGATTTTTTTTTTCATCAATTTTGAGAAAATGTGTTACTGAACCGGCAATGTAGCGCGTGCTTGTAATCCCAGCAAGTCAGGAGGCTGAGGCAGGAGAATTACGATTCAAAGCCAGCCTTGGCAACTTAATGAGGCCCTGAACAGTTTAGCAAGACCCTGTCTCAAAATATAAAAGTGACTGGGGAATGTGGCTCAGTGGTTAAGCATTGTTGGATTCAATCCCCAATACCCCAAAAAAAACAAACTACGTTATTGAGCTAGGCATGGTAGCACATACCTGTGTTTTAGCAACTCTGGAGACTGAGACACGAGGATCACAAGTTTTGAGACCAGCCTGGCAACTTAGCAAGACTCTGTCTCAAGAAAAAAAAGAAGAGCTAGAGTTGTGGCTCAGTGATAGAGCCCCCCTGGTTTCAACCCCTAATATCACAAAAACAAATGTTTTTCAGTTTTTCTCTTTAAAAGTTTTATTTTGGTTGATTGTCTCTACCTATTTTAAATTTTTTTGTTAGGTTTTCTTATGATGCTCAGATCAGGAATGTGATCCTCGATTACAATATGTTGTCCATGATAATTTTCATCATTTTTTAGCTGTCAATTGGTATTATACTACTAATATTCTTCATAGATAGGATAAAAACTGATAAAAGTTTATTGGTAATTTCTTGGAGCAGAATGCTTTGGTAAAACACAAGCATAGACTCGGAGCATACTCCAGGCCAAATGTTCCATTTGTTAGCCTTCCTGATCAGTGTATATTCACTTTCTCTTAATTCACAGGCAGCATTACAGAAACAACAGGAGGTAGTAATGGCTGGGGCCTCTTTACCTACATCATCAAAAGTGAACGCAACTGTTCAAAGTGATATGATGTCGGTTAATGGACAGGCTAAAACTCACACTGACAACTCTGAAAAAGAACTTGAGCCAGAAGCTGCAGAAGAAGCCTTGGAGAATGGACCAAAAGGTATGGTTCTACATATGCATTTATCCATCCAGGTGTTGTTGTTTAGGTGTCCTAATTCAGATTCCAAGGAGAGGAAAAGTGGGAAGATAGACTAACAAACTTTGAGAGCAAGTACATATTTGTGAGAGTGGAGCACTTTTTCACTCTTGTGAGTCTGAATCCGATGCTTTTGGTGATCCTTAGAATAGTGTAGAAGAGCAAATCAGATGTGTTTTGGACATTTAAGACAAAAGATAATTTTTGTCTTTTTACATATATCAATTATTTAAGTCAAATAACACATTGCACCCAAATTTAACAGCTTAAAATAATAATAAATAGCTCCAGCTCACCTGGGTGGCACATGCCTGAAGTCCCTGCAACTCAGGAGGCTAAGGCAGGAAGATCATAAGTTCAAGGCAACTTAGTGAAGCCTAGGCAACTTAACAAAGCCCTGTCTCAAAATGGACTGAGGATGTGGTTCAGTCCCCAGTACCAAAAGAAAAAAAAAGTAACAATACACATTTATCGCACACAGTTTCTGTGGGTTAGAAATTCAGGAACAGTTCAGCTGAATGGTTCTGGCCCTAGGTCTATCATGAGGTTGTAGTCAAGATGTTGACTGGGGTTGTCCTCATGTGAATGCTTGACTAGGACTAGAGGATCTGCCTCAGAAATAGTTTTCACACATGGCTGGCAAGTTAGCAGGACGTCTCAGTTCCTTGTCTTAAGAAGCCTCTTATAAGACTGCTTGAGTATCCTCATCACAGTGACTGGCTTTGCCCAAAATACATTGTTCAAAAGAGAATAAAGCAAAAATGTCAGTGTCTTTTATGCCCTGACTTTGGAAACAGTGTATCAGCATTTTGACCATATTCTGTTGGTCACATATGCCATTCCTGCTGTGTATTATGGGTGGAGACCTTGCAAGTGCATGAAAAACCAGAGGTGAGGATCACTGAGGGCCATTTTGGAGGCTTGCTACCATATATTACAACATTTTTGACACTAAAGTACCATGTTGCCCAGAAGATAACAGCATTTTCAGAGCTTTACTATCTTTCCACTGTCGGCTTATTCATTCATTCAGCAGTTGGTTGAAGGTTCTCTTGATTGCTAGGGGTACAGTGGTGAGAAAAAATAACATACATAAAATGTAAATTGTAGCTGTGTAAGTACTATGATGGAGGAGGTGTATTATAGTGTTCTTTATGACCTTAGGTCACCAGAGGCTTTCCTGAGGAAGAGACAGGTTGATAGATCTGAAGCAAGGATAGGAGTTAAGAGGGAAGAGAAGAGTATTTCAGTGACAGTGATCAGGGAAGGTGGTGTGGTTCCTAAGAAACTTGGTCTCAGAGACTTCCTTGCCATTCTTTGTTATTTTAGAACAAGTAGCAGAAAAATAGCTTTATATAAAAACCTTGAGATGCTTGGTTTTCCACCCTCCCCACCTCCACACCTTATTTCATTCTTATCAAGAGTTTATGCCATGGATTTCATTCTTATCAAGAGTTAATGCCAGGGATTAACTCTAGAAAACCTGCCGAGTGGTCTGGTGCACGTACATACTGCCCAATAAAAAGACTTCACACCTTTTCTCCATCCCCAGTGGTTCCAGTTTGTCTGTATTTTTCTGTTTCTTTGAGCTCCCTCAGAAAAGCCCCTACAACTTTGGGACACTTGTAGGTTTAGACTATTTCAAGAGTTGACTGAAGTAAAAGTCCATGTTTTCTTTGTTCACATCCAAAAGAATGATTTATTCCAAGTTCCAGATCTCTCTTTTCTTAAGAGAGAGCAACAGTGAAAGAGAAAGAGAATTTTATTTAGTTTTTCATGTGGCTCTTGTTGCTCTGACACTTCTTTGTGCACGTGGTGCTGGGGTTCAAACCCATGTCTTCGCGCATGCCAGGCAAGTGCGCAACCTCTGAGCCACGGCTCCAGCCCCAAGATCTTTCTTCTTTACTAGAATTTTTCCCTAGGATCAGTTAGGAAATTTCCAAAAGTTATTCTTACATCCCCCTGTGAAATTAGAGGGTTAAAAAAAAAACCACATCCAGATTGTGGATTCCATTAGTTATTTAAAGTAGTATGTTGACCTCTGAGTACCTATGACCTTGCTAAACATAGTTAGTAACCTGGGCAGAGACTTCCATGAAGAGGCTTTTATATTCCTCTCCACCCTTGATCTAAGCTATACAACACTGCTCTAGGTGCCTGAGTGTCCTGGGGGCAGGTAGCCCTATGCAGATATTGCTGCCTGAAGAGTTAAGACTTTTTCACTTTAGCTTTTGTAATTCCTGTTGCCTTTAGAATCTCTTCCAGTAATAGCAGCTCCATCCATGTGGACCAGACCCCAGATCAAAGACTTTAAAGAGAAGATTCGGCAGGATGCGGATTCTGTGATTACAGTAGGCCGGGGAGAAGTGGTCACTGTTCGAGTCCCCACTCATGAGGAAGGATCATATCTCTTTTGGGAATTTGCTACAGACAATTATGACATTGGGTTTGGGGTGTATTTTGAATGGACAGACTCTCCAAACACTGCTGTCAGCGTGCATGTCAGCGAGTCCAGCGATGATGAGGAGGAGGAAGAAGGTAGAGCCATTGGATTATATTCAGTAGCTGCTATTTGTGTGTTAGAAAAAATGGTACATCATTCATATATCAGTCAGCCTTATGCTTCATGATTTAATACTTAATGTTCGGGGAACAATTACTTCATTACTGGGACTTTGACTGAAGAGGCTGTGAGAGATGCCAGCCTCTAAGGGGATTAAGGCTTGAATGAGAATTTTAAATGTAAATTCTTCTAAATATGAGGAAAGTCTGTTGGTGATTTGGTATTTTACTGCTTTTCTTGGATACTTTTTTTTTTTTTTTTTAAAGAGAAGTACAGTGAGAGAGAGAGAATCAATTTTTATTTAGTTTTTCACATGGCTTTCTTTGCTCTGACACTTAGTTGTGTATGTGGGTGTTGGGGTTTGAACCTATGTACTTATGCATGCCGGGCCAACGCCGTAACCTCTGAGCCACCACTCCAGCCCCTTGGATACTGTTTTACTTCCAGCCTTGTGTGTTGAAAAGCTGAAGATGTGAGATAGCTTTGAACATTTTTTAAAAATTATATTTTTTTATTCTTAAAATGGCAGTCTTGCTGTGTTGCGCACGCTGACCTTCATCTCCTGCTCAGGTGATGCACTTGCCTCAGCCTCTTGAGTAGCTGGTGCTACAGGTGTGCACCACTGATCCCCAATTTGAAAATTTTCAAAGGGGCAAGTAAGAATTTTTGTCAGTCTGGAATTTATTTAAAATTATATTTGTTAATATATTTTTAGGTCATCATTCTAAAAATTTTTAATGTGAATACAGAAATTCACTAGAATATCCCACCTAAAAAAAATTTCAATTTTTCTTCCCTTTGGAAGCCAGTAATTTACTAGAGAATAACTTTATTTTCCCTAAGTGGACAAAATCAGGTGTTTTAAAGGACTGACTAGTGTACCTTGGTGTAGGAAGCAGATTATACAATGTTGAGATTATACAATTGTTAAGAAGATGGTCTCTTTAATTTTGTTACCTAGAAAAGTTTAAACTTGAGGCTTTTATACATACCTAATAAGCACTTATTTGTTCACTTGATTGGGAGTGATCTGGAAGGAGTACCCAAATTGTCAGGATGAAAAAGCATCATGTCTCAATTCTTTATGACTAATGGACCTTTCAGGTGACTTGTAAACAGAGTGGCTTGTTCTTGAAGAGATTTGGTAATGATTGACAGGGGTTATAGGGGTTATATTGGGATAAATTTAAAGAGGTTCCTGGAAGTATATGGAGTGGGTATAAAGTTCAATCACCTTTAGTGGTAGATGGATGTTTAGTCATAATACCATACCCTATTACACTCTGGGACCTCTGAGGTTGTATGTGGATACACAGCAGGTATGCCACAGCGTTTCTTCAGATTATTTTTTTGTTGTGGTTGTTTTGAGATCACCACATCTGGTTTTTTTTTTCTGACGGTTGTATATATGTGGTGCTGGGTTTTGAACCTGAGTCCTTGCACATGCCAGGCAAGTGTTGTACAGCTAAGCCACCTCTCCAGCCCCAAAATTAAGTTTAATATTCAGTTCACAATATTTAATACTGATCAATTTTTCAGCTGCAAAGGCAATTTTTATTCTGTACTATTGCCTATATGAACCATCAGCATGTCCCAGAAATTCTAGTACATCTAGCAGATTGTCACCTCAGAAGCAAATTTGAAGTCCTTCATTATATCACAGATTTGGGCTGGAAAACGTGGACTTATGTGCTGCTTTGTTTTACGTGGCATTTTGTTTTCACCAACCTTTCCTAAGTACCACCATCAAGGTAAAGCAGTGCCTATAAATACTGCCAACTAACCAAAAAAGAAAAATACAAAAGTGGGGCGGGGGGGGACAAGACCTGTGTGTGGCTCAGTGGTAGAACTCATGCTATGTATTGAGTGAGTACTGGGTTCAATCCCCAGCACTGGGGGGGGGGGGTCAGAAATTGGTTGAAGTGATGTATTTCTCTTGTCCTGCTTGTAGAGAGCTTCTAAAAATAGATTACTTCCTAAGCTGAGGATTTCAGATGATGACAGTTGTGGGTTAAGAAGAACACTGGAGGGGCTGGAGCGGTGGCTCAGTAGTTGGAGCACTTGCCTGGCAGGCGTGAGGACCCAGGTTCAAACCCCAGCACCACATATACAACTAAGTGTCAGAGAAAAAAAGTCCACATGAAGAAATAAATAAAATTGATTCTCCCTTTCTTCCTCTCTTTAAAAAAAGAAAGAAGAGCACTGATAAAAATGGCTGAGTTGAGAATTTTGATGTCCTGAGCCCTAGCTCTAATACATATCTCTCCCAAGGGACATGGCATTACGTGCTCTTGTGCTATTCCTAATCAAAATGATTTGCAACTAAAACTAACCCATCTAAACCTCTGTATCAACAGGAATTGCAGTGAGTGTTTATTGCTCCCAAAAATTATTCACTAGGAATGGGCATAAACTACCCCATTTGAAGATTTAACTCATAAACTGTCCATTAAAAGATGTTTAATTGCAGATATTCCTGTAGTAAAGCAAATTTGATTAGAGCCTACTTTTACACGAGTTGCATCTAGCTTTTTTTTTTTTTTTTTTTAGAGGGAAACAACTTTTATTTAGTTTTTCACATGGCCTGCGTTGCTCCAACACTTAGTTGTGTTGTGTACGTGGTGCTGGGGTTTGAACCCGGGTCCTCGTGCTTTCCAGGCAAGCGCGGAAACCACTGAGCCACCGCTCCAGCCCCAACATCTAGCTTTTTTTAAAGTTTTATTTTAGAATAGTTTTACATTTGCAGAAAATTTGCAAAGGTAATACAAAGAGCACCTGTATACTCTGCCTCCAGTTTCCCCCTGTTGTTAACATCATACCTTGTACTATGGTATATTTATTTTATAAGCCAGTATGGATACATTACTATTATCTGAAGTCCATATTTATTCAGATTTCTTTAATTCTTACTTAAATGTTCCAGGATCCAGTCCCAAGATGCCACAATGTATTTGTTTCCTTAAATTTCTCTAGACTGAAATTATCTCAGACTTTCCTTGTTTTAAATTCCAAATGGGGGCCATTGAATTCACTCTAGAATTCTGTTATAACCCTGAAGGGCTTTTTTTTTTTTTTTAATCTTCTGTTGGGAATATTCCCTTCACCTGTTTTCATTGAGGTCATTTATATTTAATATGCTAAACTGAGACTTAAGCTGGCGTAATTTTCTCATTGCTATAGGTTCCCAGCCTCAGGTCATTACAGTTCAGAAAACTATTCACTGGAGCAATCTATGATCAAAGCTCATTTTTTTGCCACTTGGATCATCTTTGGGTTAAATAGGCCTACTGGAAATAATTGGATTTGGTAGGGCATTTCTGAATGCCTGCCTCTCTACTATGGTTTTTAAAATTTTACCCTTTTTTTTTTTTTAAAGAGAGAAGGACAGTGAGAGAAAGAATCAATTTTTATTGAGTTTTTCACATGGCTTTCATTTCTCTGACACTAGTTGTGTACGTGGGTGCTGGGGTTTGAGCCCGTGTACTTGTGCATGCCAGACAAGCGCCGTAACTGCCAAGCCACCGCTCCAGCCCCTTACCCTTTCTTTTTAAGACACACAGAAAGTAATAGCACTCATAAACTACCTTCCCCTATTTGTTTAACTCATGTTGAGGAGATCAAAGCAACATTTTACTTGGTCTTACCTAGAAAAGCAGAATTTCTCTTATTGGGGAGGGATTAGGAATTGAATAGTATAAAAGGGGGAAAATGGGGCCCAGAAATTGGAACAGTGGTAGACAGACAGAAGGATAGTACACAGTCCACTATTACCATCAAAGTTCACCTCTGGGCTCCCAGGTTCCAGAATAGTACTTGGTACATAGCAGGTACTATGAGTAAAAGTACTGTGAGTATTTGAATGAACGAGTGAATACTACATGCTCACAAAAACACATATGAGCATGTATTGTTCATATAAGTTGTAGATTGGTTCAAGAGAATTCCTAACGAGCATTTCTCATAAGATAGAATTTAATTGCTTGATGTAAAGGTGATTTTTCTGGATCTGTTCTTTGACATGTCCCTATTCTTTCTTGTAGAAAACATCACTTGTGAAGAGAAAGCCAAAAAGAATGCCAACAAGCCTCTGCTGGATGAGATTGTGCCTGTGTACCGACGGGACTGTCATGAGGAAGTGTATGCTGGCAGCCACCAGTATCCAGGGAGAGGAGTTTATCTCCTCAAGTTTGATAACTCCTACTCTTTGTGGAGGTCAAAATCAGTCTACTACAGAGTCTATTATACTAGATAAAGATGTTACAGTGTCTGGAGTCTAGGGTTGGCAGAAGATGGCCTTTAATTTCTTTTGACTTTCCTGGAGCTTTGGAGTCAGTGTTTACCCTATTGATTTTGGTCTGATGGCTTGTGAACTCTTGCTGGGAATAAGGGATTTCCTTGAGACTCTCTAGCATTAATACTTTGGGGCTAAAAGGGATTCCTCAGACTCATCTAGCCTTTGGGTGCTGACCAGCAGAGTCATTAGTGGATGCTGAAGTTACATGAGCTACATGTTAAATATTCAAAGTCTTCAAAATAAAACATCCCAACGTTGACCCCATCTGGCTGATGATTAGTCAGTCCATTGCTGCCTGCTCCATGTGTTTTATCAGAACCCATACTTAATAGTACCTTCTGATTTGAAATATAGTCTGCATCAGATGCAGATGATTTTGATTGATGGTCACCATTTTTAAAATTTAAAAACTCAAGACCTCACAGACTTTAGTAGAAAAAGAAATTGCTTCCATTTTATCTTGTTCTCAGTGACCCAGATTGTTTTTGTTTTGGGTGAAGCTGTTTATTTCCAGAGTTATATTACAGAGAATTATTTTCTGAGATAAATTTAGAATTTCAAACCCAATAGGTTATTGAAATATCAAGCTACATAGATAGAACGCCTCAAACATCCTTCTTAGTCTCCACAAACTCTCAGGCCTTGTCTCTTCATTTGGTATGCATACTACCAGTAACAAAGCAAAATTAATTTTTCTTTTGATTTGGCTTTACAGAGCATCTCAAAACTGTTTTCTGCACAAAGCATACATACAGTTAGGGATTTTGTAAACTCAAATTGGTACCTATTGAATTAGTATCTATAAAATCATTTAAATATAATTTAGCACTTGAGGAGTAACATTGCATTAATATGGAAATCACTGCCAGATACAGTCCATTTTCTTTTCATTTGTTACTAAGACACAAATCCTACATGATTCCAGTTTGGAATGAATTACTAGAATTGAAAATGCATATGCCCATGCTTAAATTTTTTAGCTTTACTCTGTATTATGTCAATTGATGAGAAGAGGCATATCTTTGTTTTTCTTACTGAAAACAAATATGGATTAATTGCTTCAAGTTTGTATACGTGATAAGTGTAGAGATTCTTGTTTCCAGAAGGGAAGGTGGTATAGATAGAAAAGGACAGAGATGGTAATGTACATTTAATGTTGTTCTTATATGTTGTTACTGAAAAGCTTAGGTTTTGAAAATTTCAGTTCATAAATCACTTCTTATAGGAGAGATTCCATTGATTAGCTGCAGTATATACAGTTCACTACATACAGGCTGTTTTGAGTTTTTGTATGCTGCATATTTTGTTTTTTAATACTCAATTTTGTATGTATCTAACTCTGTTGTCTTTTGTTTGTTCAGAAACTGGATTATCCTAAGCAGTGAACAATTTGTGTTTTTAAATTTTGATTCAGAAGTTGTCCCAGTGTCCATACTGTTACATCCAGATCTTTTGTTAGGCTGTCCCACAGCTCTCATGTACATATGTTATAGAAACCATGGAGTTAGGCACTTCCTGGCTTTTTTTTTTTTTTTAATGAGAAAAATACTGTATTTAAAATGTAAAATAAACTTTTAAAAAGCAGGCACTAATATATATTTCTTCTAGCCTTTGATTACAAATTTGTCCTTGCACATATTAAGATGACATATCTTCTAAAAATATTGTTCTTGGGAGCAGTGTATTTTACTTTACATAGCAGTTCTTTTGTCACATGTTCATGTCAACGTTTTTGGTTTTAAACTTTTTTATTGCCTTTGGCTGTTGATTAGTACAGTACAAGTACGATTTCAAAAAGATCTTGAAAGTAATATATTTAATCAATTAAAATGTTTATCTGTAACTTGTTGATGTTTCATTAATACAGTTACTCTTTGAAGCATTACTACGGTATTTCATCATTTAAATAGGATAAGAAAAAATGTTTTAAATGATCTTGTCTGTTAATCAAGTTGTGAGGGTGAGAGGGACTTTCTGGATGAGTAGTTTTTGCTGTGAGTTACCCTACTGAGTTAAAATAGATTTATTAAAGTTTTCTAGACTGGATGCAAAGTGGGGAAGTGCTGACTTTTTTTTTAACTGGAAATAACTCAGCTGGGCGTGGTGGCACACACCAAGTGGCTCAAGAGGCTGAGGTAGGAGGATTGCAAGTTCAAAGCCAGCTTTAGCAACTTAGCAAAACCCTGGCTCAGAATAAAAAATGAAAATAGCTGGAGATGTGACTTAGTGGTGAAGTGCCCCTGAGTTCAATCCCCAGTACAAAAAAAAAAAAAGGGAAAAGATAACTAACTGGGCCCTAAAATGGTTTCTCTGTACCACCATGTGCATAGCATGTTCTGTGACGTACATGGAGACAGCCTGTCTTGGAGTGACTCCTAAGGAATAGACCTTGCTCAGGGTGGGATGATTGCAGAGCAGTAGTACAGGGAGTGCCTTGAAACCAGGCTTCTGAAAATGACCCCACTGAAATGCAGAGTGACTGAGGCACTTTTTTCTTCTTTTGAAATTTGGAGAGACAAAGTGAAGTGATCATTTGGGCACTTCTGCTTTGTGGGGTACCAGAAAACCAGACCGAAAACATTAAGGAGATCTGTTGTTGTCGACACACTTTGGGAATCGTGCCACAGAGTCTGTCCTATTAAAGAGGAGAAGCAACCAGTTCAGAATAATGAACAATTGATAATGATTCACTGGGTCTTAGAGTGCAACAACCTATAAACTAAACCATCATTTCTTCATTCTCAAGCTTTTTCTCAGTTCACCAGTTACGTTAGCAACCTAAAAAATGTATTTCTGTATGTCTGCTTGGGGTAGAGCAAATCATTTTCATTCATAAACTTTTTAAAATATGTATGAATCAATGTTGGACTTTTATCTGGGATTCTTCAACTTCCTTTGGAAACTTTTCTTAATACTGAGTGGATTTCTGTCCTTCAACTCCTTTACTTTGCATTATTATTACGTTGTCATTATTTCATGTGCTTATTATTTTACTTGATTTCTCTTGTAATGAAAGGCAGACACACTGGCTCTATTTTGCTAGTTAATATGTCACTTCCAGGCTATGGTTTGTAATATTAGGTACTTAATTCAGTACCAGTAAACTAAATGGCTGATAATTGGTGTTTGAACTCACGTGGGTAAACATGAGTAGAAATATAAATTAGAGCAATTAATTCATCTCTTTTAACTGTGATGAAAATTTGTGTGATGGCTCATTTCAACTCTATGATGAGCTAATAACTCACAAGGAAATACTGGCTTGCAAGTGCTGATTTTTTTTAACTTTAATAGCATATCTATATAATAACCATTTTTATCCTTTCCCCAAATCATTAATTTAAATATCTCCAGTTGAAGATGATACACTTTTTGACATGGCAAAACACAGAAATATGAGAGCATGTTTTTCATAAAGTGTACATTTTTCAACTTTTTAAATTCCAGGTTTTGTTTTGGAGGACATTTCCTGATTGTAAGTACAGGTTGAGTAGCCCATATCCTAAATGCTTGAGACTAAACGCTTTTCCAGTTTTAGGGTTTTTTTTCTTCAGATTTTGGAATATTTTGCATAAACACAATAAGATGTCTTGGGGTTGGGACTTAGCTCCAAGCATGACATTTGTTTGTGTTTTATGTGTACTTTATGTACATAGCCTAAACCTATTTTTTTTAAGAGAGAGGGACAGTGAGAGAGAATATCAATTTTTTATTTACTTTTTTATATGGCTTTCATTATTCTGATACTTCCTTGTGTATGTGCTGCTGGGGTTTGAACCTGCCTTCCAGCACATGTCAGGCAAGCCCCAGAAACACGGAGCCACCACTCTAGCCCCCTAAACATAATTTTATGCAATATTTTTAGTGTGTCTACATTTTTTACTACAACGCATCACATGCAGTCAGGTGTGGGATTTTCCACTTGTGGTATCATGTCAAATCAAAAGCATTTTGGATTAAAGATGATCATCCTGTATTGGTCTGTTGTATTCTCTTAATCTGTGTGTTCTTCCGTAGAGCCATTCTTTAGCTATTTTCTGTCATTGAGCATTTAGGTAATTTCTGGAATTTTTGTTGTTGTTGTTACAAGTGGTATTTCAATTATATGTCTCTGCAACTCTGTATGAGTTTTTCAAGAGTACATACTGAGGGCTGGAGCGGTGGCTCAGCTGTTTCAGCGCTTGCCTGGCAAGCACGAGGACCCGGGTTCAAACCCCAGCACCACGTACACAACTTAGTGTTGGAGCAACTAAGGCCATGTGAAAAACTAAATAAAGTTGTTTCTCTCTTTCTCTGTCTCTCTTTCTGTCCCTCTCTCTTTGAAAAAAAAAAAAAAGAGTACATACTGAGAAGTGGATGCCAGAATGCCAGATCATAAATTCTGTTCTTTTTTAATTTTAATAGACACCACTAAATTGTCTTTCAGAATGACTGATTTCCACTCCCACAAGTGGAATACTTTTTGCTCTTTGTTAACACTTGATATTATCAACACAAACTTTAGTCAACTTGATTAGATAAAAAATGAAATTTCTCTTTAACCCATATTACCCTAATAACTAGTAATAAAATGACTAGTAGTCAGTTTTGGGTTTGGTGTCCCTCTCCTAAAAATTGCCTGTTTATATCCTTCATCCATTTTCCACTTGGGTAATTTTTAATATAATTTATTAGCAGTTTGGGGCCAGAGCAGTGGCTCAGCAATTACGGCACTTGCCTGGCATTTATGAGGGCCTGGGTTCAAACTCCGGCACCACATATACAAGTAAGTGTCAGAAAAACTAAAACCAGGTGAAAAAAAAAAATTGGTTCCTTCTCTCTCACTTTTACTCTCTCACTCTACCTTTAAATATATATATATATATGTGTATATATATATATTAGCTATTTAAAATATATAGTTTGTATACTAATTCTATCAGTACTTTCTCCCAGTTCACTGCTAATTATATGTTGTTTTTTGAGAGGGTTTTTTGTTTGTTTGTTTGTTTTGGGTGCTAGGGATTGAATCCAGGGCTTTGCGCATGCTAGGCAAACGTTCAGCCTCTGAGCCCATCATTAATTGTACTAATAGTATTAATTTAGTTTGTGGTGTATGTATATGTGTTTATAGGTCTTTTAAATTACATTGTTTTTTAATTTATGTACTTTGCTTATTTCCATGTATGAGTATTTTTGAACTGTTCCATTTATCTGTTCACTTATGTGCTAATATCACATTTTAAACTTACCATAGTTTTATAATGTATTTTGGTACAAGACAAATCTCCCCTCTTCTTCTGATCATTTTTCTTGACTGTTTTTGTGACTGTGTTCCATATGATTAAGTTATTAGCAGGTTCATGAAAAAATTCTAGTGGGGTTTAATATTGAATTTATTGATTAATTTGTTATGATTCAGCAGCATTTTTTTAAGAGAGGGACAGAATCAGTTTTATTTAGTTTTTCATGTAATTTTCATTGCTGACACTTTGTGGTATGCATTGTGTTAGGTTTGAACCCGAGTCCTCATGCATGCCAGGTAGCAGCTGAGCCACAGCTCCAGCCCCCAGCAGCGGATTTTTAATGTGCACTTAGATTGCGTTTTAGTTTCTTTATTAAGTGGTTATCTTCAGAGGAGATGGAAGATGCTGTCCTTAAGTACTATTTCCTTATTTAAGACACTGGATGATATGGGGCCACAGATACTAAAAAGAGCTTGTATAAGATTGTTTGCTTTCATACACAGGCCACAGGAAGCAAGTGGTGCAGCACTGGTGGGCTGCAGTAGCTTGGGAAATGGTTTACAGCCTCAAATCTCTTTAAGTTTCTTGCTCCACCATCCCAAGGGATGGTGGTGTTTCTGTGTGCATAATTAGAAGCTTCCTTGCTATTTCAACCCTTTCAGGATATGAAGGTTGCAGGCATGCATGTCCAGTTTTAAAGTGAAAACTGTTCATATTTCGTTTAGAAAGTATCTAGTCACAGGGCTTTAGCTACGGTGTCTTTAACTAGGCAATTAGTCCCATCCAATACAAACTGACTGAGAGAGGGGCAGGTTTAGAACATGGAAAAGTAAATTCTAATGGACAGTTAGCAGATTACCTTTTATCAAGTGAGTTTTAAAACTTAGATTGATTTCCACCTCCTCCCCACCCACACACACTATAAAAGGAATACACAAGCTGGGTGTGATGGCCTATAATCCAAGGGGCTCAGGAGGAACACAAGTTCAAAGCCAGTCTCAGCAACTTAGTGAGACCCTGTCTCAAAATAAAAAAGGTCTGAGCAGTTCTGGTGCATGCCTGGGATGCACGAGGATGCAGGTTCAAACCCCAGCACCATGTACACAACTAAGTGATCAACAAAGCCACATGAAAAACTAAATAAAAATGGATCCCCCCAACCTCACACTGTCCCTCTTTAAAAAATAAAAATTAAAAAAAGATATAAAAAAGGTGTGAGGATGTGGCTCAGTTGCTAAGCACTCCTGGGTTCAATCCCTGGTGTCAACAAAAGTGATACACATAGGTAATAAAAATAAAGAATAAAATTATAAGCCTGTAATTAAGAGGGAATAGTTATCATTTTGTAAATCTTCCTTCTGGTGGATTTTTTCCCCTAAATTTCAATTACAGTGCAAGCATGTAGAATAAAGTATAATGGGATACTCAGGTACCACCCACAATGGTCACATTTTCAGTGTGCCTGTTTTGTTTCTGCTCTTATCTAAGTAAAACTTCAATGGAAGAGTTGGAGCCCTGTGTACTTTTTCCTATTACTAGTCCCCTTTCTTCCTCCCAAAGATGATAATTTTCCTGATTTTGATGCTTATTCCATATGGGTCTTTTTAAATTTTATTTTTTAAAGAGAGAGGGACAGTGAGAGAGACTGAATCAATTTTATTTAGTTTTTCATGTGGCTTTTGTTACTCCAAGACTTCGTTGTATATGTGGTGCTGGGGTTTGAACTTGTGCATGCCGGGCAAGCGCTGTAACTGCTGAGCCACTGCTCCAGCCCTCTCTACATTGTTTTTTAATGATTAGATTCATAGATCTGCACTTAAACAAGGTACTGTATCATAGATGGATGCATAAATCACAGTGTAGTCATTCTGCTGTTCGACATTTAGGGATTTTCCCAACTTTTTACCATTGTAAACATTATTATGTGTGTCTAATGTGCACACATAAATGCACGCCTTTCAAAAGAAGTGTTAAGTCATAAGCAGTGTGGATCATCAGTGCAAAAGGGTTCTTCAAAGATTGTCCCAGTTTAAACTCCCAATAGCAATATATGAGTCCCTGTGTGTACTGGGGGCATAGCTCAGTGATAGAGCACTTAACCCAGCGTGCACAGGGCCCTGGGTTCAATCTCCAGCACCAAAGAACACAATAACAAAGAGACCCTGTGTACTACATCTTCACCAACAATTGTCAGATTTTGTAGTTTTGCCAGTTTGATGGGAATAAAACAGAAGTGCATCTGTGGTTTAATTTGCATTTTCTTAACCAGCAAGGATAAGCATCTTTGCATATGTCACTGCCTTTGTTGCATGTTTTATATCTGTTGTTTATTATCCTTTTGGGTATTTTTTATTTGTACTTTATTCTGAATACTCTGATCGCAGGGGGGCATCACATGTATCATAACTGGTTCCACACTTTGGATTTTCTTTTTGCTTTATAATATCTTTTATTGTTTAGAAATTTTTATTTTAAATATAGTAAACCTTCATGGGTTTTGCTTTCTATATCTTTTTTAAGAAGTACTTTGCCCAACCCTGAGGATATCATGAGTCTTTTTTTTTCCTCTCATTTCCTCTGTTTGTTTACTTGAGGTGCTGAGGATGAAACCCAGGGCCTCCCCTATACTAGGTAAGCACTCTCTGCCACTGAGCTACACCTCCAGCCTATGGAATTCTTTCTTTTTATTAGGCCCAATTCACACAATTAATCATTTTTCAAGTGCAAAATTCAGTGGCATTTGGGGGTATTTGCAATGTTGTGCAGTTACCACCTCTCTAGTTTACAAAACTTCACTCCACCAGAACACGCCAATCCGTGGAAAATAAAAAAAAATCACTTCCTTTTCTCCTTCCCTTCTCTTGTGGCAACTACTAGTCTGATTTCTGTCTCTGGATTTTCTTATTCCATATTTAAGAGTCTTTTTTTTTTTTGAGAGAGAGGGACAGTAAGAGACAAAAAAAGAATCAATTTTTTTTTTTAAGAGGGACAGAGAAGCAATTTTATTTAGTTTTTTTCACATGGCCTTCATTACTCCAACACTTAGTAGTGTACGTGGTGCTGGGGTTTGAACCCAGGTCCTCATGCTTGCCACACAAGTGCTGAAACCGCTGAGCCACTGCTCCAGCCCAAGAGAATCAATTTTTGTTTAGTTTTTTGTGTGACTTTCGTTACTTCCGCACTTTGTTTTGTCCATGGTGCTGGGGTTCGAACTCGTGTATTTGTGCATGCCAAGCAAGCACCATAACAAACAAGCCACCACTCCAGCCTCCTGTAAGAATCTTTTTTTTTCCGTTAAGAATCGTTTGGAAGGGTCAAATGTCCTCACTCATTTGTGGAGCCTGGAACTAGACGCTAGGCCTGTGTGAAAGGTGGTCAACTCATGTATTAGACCCAGCAAAGGCGTAGTAACACATAACCTAGGGCATTCATAGAGATGTATCGGGAAGGGGTAAGGGTGGGAGAATAGGGTAGAATCTAGGGGGTAAATCTAAATTTAAGAATATATACATGTCATTGTTTGGTTGAATGCATTTTTGATTGTACAATAAATTCTTTTTTTTTTTTTTTTTTTTTTTTATTAAGAGAGATGGACAGTGAGAGAGAGAGAGAAAGAGAGAAAGAACTTTATTTAGTTTTTCACATGGCCTTCATTGCTCTAACACTTAGTTGTGTACGTGGTGCTGGGGTTTGAACCCGGGTCCTCGTGCTTGCCAGGCAAGCGCTGAAACCTCTGAGCCACCGCTCCAGCCCTGTACAATAAATTCTTAACAAAATTTATATGCAATTGCACAAAAAAGAAATATGCGGGGGCTGGAGCGGTGGCTCTGTGGTTACAACGCTTGCCTGGCATGCATGAGTACTCGAGTTCGAACCCCAGCACCACGAACACAATGAAGTGTCCAAGGAATGAAAGTCACATGAAAAAAATTGTTTCTGTCTTTCTTTCACTGCCCCCTCTTTTAAAAAAAAAATTTTGGGGGGCTGGAGCAGTTGGTGGCTCAGCAGTTGCAGCGCTTGCCTGGTATGTGCATGTACATGGGTTTGAAGCCCCAGCACCCCATGTACATAGCAAAGGCTCGGAGCAGCAAAGACCACATGGGGAACTGGATAAAGTTGATTCTCTCTCTCTCTCTCTCTCTCTCTCACACACACTCCCTCTCTTTAAAGGAAAAAAAATCTTTTGTCTTCTTTCTTTCACTGCAGGGTTCATTCAAGTTGTATCATGGATCAGTACATAATTGCTTTTTATTCCTAAATCATACTCCAGTGTTATGTATCTACCACATTTATTCATTATTGATGAATTTCAGATTGCTTACCCTCTGGCTATTGTGAATAGTGCTGCTGTGGGTGTTCATGAATAAGAATTTGAATACCCATTTTCAATTCTTTTGGGTGTACACCTAGGAATAAAATTATTGGGTTATACGGTGATTATAAGTTGAGTTTTTTGCAGAAACAATTTTTTCCACACTGGCTGCACCACTTACATTCCCACCAGCATTGTATGAAGGTTCCTATTTTTTAGGCCATCCTACTTGTTATGAAGAAGTATCTCATATGTATGTTTTTGTTTTATTTTGTTGTGTGTGTATGGACAGAGTGTTGAACCCAGGGCCTTGTGCATGCTAGGCAAGCACTCTACCACCCTAGCTCTTTATTTAAAAAAAATTTTTAGAGAGAGGGTCTCACTAAGTTGCCCAGGCTGGCCTTGAACTTGACATTCTTTCCTCGGTCTCCCCAATAGGTGGAATTAGTTGAATGCACATGCACACCTGGCTCACTATGGTTTTGATTTGTATTACTTAATACCCAGTGATCTTGAACACTTTTCCATGTATTGGTCATTCCTGTATTTTCTTTGGAGAAATATGTGTTCAAATTCATTGCCCATTTCTAAATTAAGTTGTTTTGCCTTGTTGAGATTTTCTAATATTCTGGATATGAAATCCTTGTTAAATATATGATTTGCAAATATTTTGTCCTGTTTAGTAAACTCTCTTTTTACATGTTTGTTTTGTTTTGATTTGATTTTTGGTACCAGGGATTGAACCCAGGGGCACTTAACCACTGAGCCACATCCCCACCCTGTTTTTTTTTTTTTTTTAA
>PVKS010022111.1:0-34247 GCA_004027875.1 Aplodontia rufa | reverse complement strand
CAACTCTTTTTTTTTTTTTTTAAAGAAAGAGGGGACAGTGTGTGTGTGAGAGAGAAGCAATTTTTATTTAGTTTTTCATGTGACTTTCATTCCTTGGACTCTCCATTGTGTATGTGGTGCTGGGGTTTGAACTCGCGTACTTGCGCATGCCAGGCAAGTGCTGTAACCGCCAAGCCAACGCTCCAGCCTGCCCCCATCTCTTTTTTAATAGAAGAAATGAAAATATTTGGTATAGGAATGGGATGATAAAAAGAATAGGGGAAAATGATGCAGGAGAAGGGGGAAATTTTAGGCTTATGTATTTGAGTAAATGAGAGCGTGTAATATCAGAAGCAGAAGTGTAGAAATAGGTCTTAGTAGGCAGTTTATACACAGATAAGAGAAGGGGGCTGAGGGTGTGGCTCAGTGGTAGCACCTGTAAAGCCCTGGGTCTCATCCCCAGCGCGCGCGTGTACACACACACACACACACACACACACACAAGAGCAGGGAGGGAGGCAAATGTGAATTTGTGTTTGCTAATCTCCACGATTTTCTTAATGAAATAGGAAGCACCGTCATTACCCTGGAGCGAGGATGAGGAAGAAAGTGACGGACGTTCGATCTGAACGGAGAAGCAATTCTTCAGAGTCGCGGGCCGGGCGATCTGAGACGAACGCGGGGAGCGCTACATATTACCTGCGAGATTAGTCCCGCTAGGCACTCCGTAGTGGGCGTCACTGTTTCCTTGGAGACCGAGACGCGCGAGAAGGCACACGGGCTCTTTGAGACATTTGACTGGCCTGGGTTGCCGCGATTCACGCTGAGACAAGGCACCGAAGAAGCCGAGCAGGCCTCCCAGAGCCTGAGGCGCTACGGACTCGCGACTCTTCTCTTTCTCCCAGTGGCGCACGACTTTCAGCTGTAGGTAGACAGCGGCGCGGGGGCGGTGGAATGCGCATGCGTCGCCCCTCCGCTCCGCGGTCCTCTGGCCCCGCCCTCTCCCCGGCCCCGCCTCGCCCACCCCTGCGGTCTCCCGGCTCCTCCGGCTCAGGTGCTGGTAAACTGCCTACGCCTCCTTGTGCTGGGGATGATGGAAGTTCTTGTCCTCTCCAACTCTTCCCAGACCCAAGCTGTCGAGAAGTCACTCCACAACCCCGAAGTTCCACGTTCTGGTGAGTCCTGGGGGGTTTGCTGTCCCTGCCTTCGCTTGCGTGGCAGAGCCTGGAGACCTGAATGCCAGCCCCAGCGTTGTCGCACGTTAGCTGTGGCCCCCGAGCAAAGCGCTGAGCCTCGTTTGCCCAGTCACTGCTTCATCAGGATGTAAGGGTGCATCCCTGTCGGCTGCGCTGGTTTCCCGAGTTGGGTCCTGGGTCTTTTCCATGCTTTCTGTTTCTTACATTTACCTCACAGCCTGGTTGTGCTTAGTAAATTCAACCTGGCTGGCAAAATTTGTGGAGCACACACTACATGTTTTTCAAACATCATTTCTTGGGATTCTTGCATCAACCTGTAGAGTTAGGTAGTGTTGTGAGGCTCAGAGTCATTTGCTTGAGGTCACAGATACCACCTGTAAAGGGTGGCTTGAGACTTGAATTTACTGTGCTGTGACTGACTGTGTTTATGTCTGGTTGGATTATGTTCCATGGCAGTGGTCCCAGCAGAAAACCAAGCCTTCTACTCTGCCTCCACTTGGACAAGGTGGCATCCACACCAAAAGCAAAATGAAGACTTTGCATAAAGTCCCGCCAGGTGGGCAGAGGCACTTGGGGGCTGGTTTGGGGGCTGGGGACAAATTAGAGTGGTTGCTTTTAACCCTTGGTTTTAAGGTAGGCTAATTAGGGGCTGGAGCTGTGGCTTGGCAGTTACAGCGCTTGCCTGGCATGTGTGAGGACGTAAGTTCAAACCCTAGCACCACATGCACAACGAAGTGTGTGAGGAATGAAAGTCACATGAAAACTAAATTAAGATTGCTTCTCTCTTTCTCTCTCTCTGTCCCCTCATTCTTTAAGAAAAAAATGAAAAGATAGGCTAACTAATGTAACAAAACCCTCCAGGTTTCAAGTATTAATGTGGAAGCTTATTTCCCATTAATATCAGAGTGCATGTGAAGATCTGAGGATAAATTCCACATAGTCATCCAGTCTCTTTCAACTTTGTAGCTCTGACATTTTTATGGTTTTGAAGTCTTCTGTTGGATCCTTTTCTGCTAACTGGCAGAGAGGAAAGAGAGGGCAAGAACACAGATGGTTTTGGGTAGTTGTTTTGGGGTCTCAGACTTAAAGTGACCCATATAATTTCCACTCATGTTCCAGGAGCCATAACTCGGTCACATGACCCTAACCATAAGAAAAGTGGGAAATGTAGTCCAGCTCTGTGTCCAGGAGGGGGAAAATGAAACAGGGTTTAGTGAATTCACAGGATTATCTGTGTCACATCATTGTCATGCTTCCCCAGGAAGTTCAAGGCTTGGGATCAGGCAGATGTGGATTCAGATCTTGACTCTGTTATTTACCCCCTTGGGAAAGTCATTCATCTCACTGAGCCTCAGGCTTCTCCTTTGTGAAATGGGGACACTAAAAGGTTTGTTTTGAGAATTAAATGAGAATATCCATGTAAACCCTTATTGCTCAGCCTTATCACATCCAGCGTTCCTTTTCATAACAGACATTTTAAAAAGCTTTTTTGTTTTACAGAGAGAGGGACAGTAAGAGCAAGAATCAGTTTTATTTAGTTTCTTCATGTGGCTTTCATTGCTCCGAGACTTTGTTATGTACATGGTGCTGAGTTTCGAACCTGCGTCCTCCTGCATGCCCGGCAAGCGACCTAACCGCCAGGCCACTACTCAGTCCCTCTTAACAGATATTTTGAAATATTTCTTTAGTATCCTGAAATGATAACCTACCTACATATATCTGACTGTATAATTAATTACTCGCACCTTCTCATTGCTTCTGAGTGGGGAACATAAGGTCAGTTCCTTTGTGGGCTACACTGACATCATCTACCACCTTACATATTTTTATATTTTTGGGTACAGGGCATTGAACCCAGGGGTACTTAACCACTGAGCTACATCCCCAGTTCTTTTTTTTTTTTAAGAGAGAGGGATAGGGGCTGGAGCGGTGGCTCAGCGGTTTCGGCGTTTGCCTGGCAAGCATGAGGACCCGGGTTCAAACCCCAGCACCACTTACACAACTGAGTGTTAGAGCAACTAAGGCCACGTGAAAAACTAAATAAAGTTGTTTCTTTCTTTCTCTGTGTCTCTCACTGTCCCTCTCTCTTAAAAAAACAAAAGAAAAAAAGAGAGAGGGATAGAATAAGAGAGAGAGAATCAATTTTATTTAGTTTTTCATGTGGCTTTTGTTGCTCCAACACTTTGTTGTGTATGTGGGGCTGGGGTTTGGAACCCGGGTTCTCATGCATGCCAGGCAAGCACAATACCACTGAGCCATCACTCCAGCCCTTCCCCAGCTCTTTTTGTTCTTTATTTTGAGACAGGGTCTTGCCAAGTTGCTGAGGCTGGCCTTGAACTTGAGATCCTCCTGCCTGAGCCTCCAGAGTCACTGAGATTACAGGCGTGCACATCTGCACCTGGGGTTACTGGGCTTTAAAGATGCTGAGTGGGAGTAGAGGCTCAGGTTCCCTCTGGGCTCTGCTGACCTGTGTGAGCAGGGGGAGGGAGTGAAGCGCAGAGGTGACTCATACCACTTTTTTCAGCCTCTTTACTAATTGGTGGTAGAGGCTAGACTTCCTGCTGGACCCTGGTTGCTGGAGTCAAAGCACCTCCTGCTTCTGCCTTGTTGGGATTGGAAGCTCAGGTAGCTGGCAACCAGCTCTGTCAGCACTACCATGCAGGGATCTGAGCACCATCAGGCAGGGATGAAGGGTCAGCTCCCTGCTCTGTGCATCCAACACTAGCCATGAGGGAAGGGCAGTGCCTCCATACCAATATGCCCAGCCGATTTTTGAAAAAGGTACAAACAATTCAACGGAGGAAATAATTCAGATGGTGCTAGAGCAAATTGGACAGACAAAATTAACCTCAGATTTCCCAGACTTCATATTCCCAGGCCCCTGAACCTCAAGTTAAATCTCATTACTTATATAAAAAAAATTAATTTGAAATATAAATGTAAAAATGACATAAAAATTAAATGTAAGGGCTGGAGCGGTGCCTTGGTGGTTATGGTGCTTGCTCGGCATGGGTGAGTACATGAGTTCAAGCTAGGTGTCAGAGCAAGGAAAGCCATGTGAAAAAACTCAATAAAAATTGATTTTCTCTGTCTCTCCCTCTCTCTCACTGTCCTTCTCTCTTTAAAAAAAAAAAAAAAGAAAAGAAAAAAATGAAAACAAAAGTAAAATAGACAGTTTAGTTACACAGTGGGCAAAAGGCATGAAGAAGCATTTCACCAGAGAGGATCTGCAGACAGTAAATAAGCACTTCAAAAGATTTCAGCATTGGGGCTGGAGCAGTGGCTCAGCGGTTTCAGTGCTTGCCTGGCGAGCATGAGAACCTGAGTTCAAACCCCAACACCACGTACACAACTAAGTGTTGGAGAAACGAAGGCCATGTGAAAAACTAAATAAAGTTGATTCTCTCTTTCTCTGTCTCTCTCACTGTCCCTCTCTCTTAAAAAAAAAAAAAAGAAAAACTAAATAAAACTCATTCTGTCTCTCTCTCTCTTACTGTCCCTCTCAAAAAAAATGTTCAGCATCATAATCATTAGGGAAATGCCAATAAACCACAATGAGACATCACTGTGCACCTGTCAGATTGACTAAGATAAAAATGGTGATAACATCAAATACTGACAAAAGAGGAGAAATGGATTGGGCATAAATTGTTGGTGGGCTATAAAAGGGTGCCGTGCTCAGAAAGTGGGTGTGGTAGTTTCTGATGAACTTCAGCATTCGATTCCCATATGGCCTAGCTTTGCACTGTTGGACACTTTTCCCAGAAAACTGAAAGCTTATGTTTATACAGAAGCTAGTCCACGAACGGTCATGTGTTAGCAGCCTTATTCATAATACTCCACAACTAGAGACGTCCCGGATGTCCTTCGGCAGACGAATGTTTAGACACACTGGTGTGTCTGTGCTGTGGCCTGCCATGTAGCATCATCAGGAAGAATTGATGCGTTCAGCAGCTTGGATGAGTCTCTAGAGGATTGTGAAGTCCAACCCCAAACATTGCACACTGTGATTCCACTTATGCAGCGTTCTGGGAATGAGCAGCTGTAGAAATGGTGAACAGATCAGTGATTGCCAGGGGTTAGGGACAGAGCTGCGGAGCTGGTAAGGAGGGGAAGTTAGTGTGTTTATGAAAGGGAGCCGGTGGGATCCTCATGATTATGGAAAAGTTCTGTCTGTATCTTGCCCATCCTTTTTAAAAGAAAGGGTGAGAGTGAGAGAAAGAGAATAAATTTTTGTTTATTTTTTCATCTATTCTTCGTTTCTCCAACATTTAGTTGTGTATGTGATTCTGAGGTTTGAACCCGGGTCCTCATGCATGCCAACTGCAGAGCCACCGCTTCAGCTCCTGTCTTTTTTTTTCTTTTTTTTAAAAGAAGGACAGTGAGAGAGAAGAGAGAGAGAGACAGAGACAATCAATTTTTATTTAGTTTTTCATGTGACTTTTGTTGCTGGGACACTTAGTTGTGTACATGGGTGCTGGGCTTTGAACACGTGTACTCGCACATGCCGGGCAAGCGCCGTAACTGCTGAGCCACCGCTCCAGCTCCTCTTTCCCATCTTAATGTCAGTATCCTGTTTGGGATTTGTACTGTACATGCTCAAGATGTTTGTTGCCATTGGGACAAACTGGGTAAAGCACATAAAGGATCTCTCTGTACTATTTCTTTCTTTTTTAAAGAGAGAAGGAGAGAGAGAGAATCAACTTTATTTAGTTTTTCATGTGGCTTTCATTGCTCTGACACTTGGTTGTGTATTGGTGCTGAGGTTCGAATCTATGTCCTCACGCATGCCAGGCTAGAGCTGTAACTGCTCCACCCCCTCTGTACTATTTCTTAAAACTGCATGTGAGCTAATTGTAATCTCAGCAACTCAGGAGGCTGAGGCAGGAGGATTGCAAATTTGAGCCCAGCCTCAGCAACTTAGCAAGACCCTAAGAAACTGAGTGAGACCCTGTCTCAAAATAAAAAATAAAAAGGGCTGGGGATGTTGCTCAGTGGTTTAGTGCGCCTGGGTTCAATCCCTGGTATCAAAAAACACCACCACCAAAACAAAGAATTAAGCATGCAAACAACAACAACAACAACAAAACCCCATACAAAAACAAATAAAAACACAAAAACCCCAAACTGGTATGTGAATCTGAATTTATCTCAAAAAATATAATAAAAAAAGATAAATCATGGCTACTTACTACTGATGAAAATAAGTATTATTAAAACTACAAATCTTCCTTAAGCATTTAAGTTCAACTTATGAATTTTACAGTTTTTATAAAATCTTGGAAGAGGGATTTTGGAACTTGGTTAATTCAATTCCCCTAAACCCTTTAAGCCACATTTAAAAATGTAATCTATTCATTTTCATTTTCAGATAGATCATGTGTGTGATTAACAAAAACCTTTGGGTATTTAAATAACTCTGGTGTGTCTAATAAACAAGCTTCTAAATAAGGGTGATTGTATGTTGTCTTGAAAGTTTCTGTAATTTATACACATTTAATTAGAGGCCCTTACACCTTTCAACTTTAAAATAATCTCATTTACACCCTTACAATTGGAATTACAGGATTAGCCTATTAATCATTTTGTCTCTTAAATGATACAATTAAATCCCAGATATGTATAAATAATTCATACATTTGACAAAAAATTAATTTACTTCATCATCTCAGTACTTACTGATAAAATTTAAAATTTCCCAGGATGAAGGATCTTGACCTTTTCTGTCTTTTTTTTTTTTGGTGCTGGGCATTGAACCCAGGGCCTTATGCATACCAGGCAAGCACTCTACCACTGAGCCAGGTTCCCAGCCCAGGATCATGAGCTTTTTTTTTTTTTTTTTTTTTTTTTAAAGAGGAAAGGACAGGGAGAGAGAGACAGAATCGATTTTTATTGAGTTTTTCACATGGCTTTCGTTGCTCTGACACTTAGTTATGTACGTGGGTGCTGGGGTTCGAACCTGTGTACTTGTGCATGCCAGGCAAGCTCTGTAACCCCTGAGCCACCACTCCAGCCCCACCATGAGCTTTTATTTATTTATTTATTTATTTTTATAAAGAGAGAGGGACAGAGAGAGAAAGAGAGAAACAATTTTATTTGGTTTTTCATGTGGCTTTTGTTGCTCTGAGACTTTGCTGAGTATGTGGGTGCTGGGGTTCGAACTCATGTACTTGCTCATGCTGGGAAAGCACCGTAACTGCTGAGCCACTGCTCCAGCCCCCCACCATGAGCTTTTAAAGAAATAGTTCGTGGGGCTGGAGTGGTGGCTCAGCGGTTTTGGCACTTGCCTGGCAAGCACGAGGACCCAGGTTCAAACCCCAGCATCACGTACACGACTAAGTGTTGGAACAATGAAGGCCATGTGAAAAACTAAATAAAGTTGTTTCTCTGTCTCTCTCACTGTCCCTCTCTCTTTATTTAAAAAAAAAAAAAAAAGAAATAGTTTCTTTTCCCAAATGAATTCCGGGTTGTCCCTGGAGCAAAGACTTTGGTGGAGACAGCAAGGAGCTGTAGCCACCTGGTGATTTGTCAAGTGTTAATAGAATACCTGCGAGCAAGCAGGTATTCTAAGGACCTGCCCTCCAAATGTGTTTCTTTACTCCATGGCTGGGCACTGCAGCTTGTGTAATATTTCAGAGCCAGTGGGTAGGGCTTTGCATAGCTGCCATGCCTTTGATGCTTTGGCCCCAGTTAGAAATAACAGCATTGACTGTGATGTGTACCCAGCCCGGGAGATGTGGCAGGCACGGTTCCGGACCTGCCGGAACCTTATTTATCTTCAGGACAACTCTAAGAGGTAGGCATGAGGATGATTCCCATCGTACAGATGGAGGAACCTAGGGAGAGGAAGCTCTTAGAAGGCTCTGTGTTCTTCATTAGAGCTTCTTCACCTTGACCTCCCCTTGACTTTTCCATCAGCCACTTTGGTAGGGGACCAGGGAGTTAGAACTGGGCCTGCCACACTCTGGTCTTCTCCCTCTGCCCTACTGCATCAGAAACTGGCAGAATATAAAAAGTGGGCGTTTCCACCTCTTTTCCTCCCTGGAAGGCTGAGAGTGGCCATCTTAACATTTCCATGAGATTAGCCTTTCCTAGAACTCAGTGCATCCGGATGCAAGTCTTAGACGCTGCTGTTCCCTGTGCTCTGCCCTGAGCCTCCTTCCTCTTGGGCTCAGGGTGGGGCCTGGGAACTTCTGGTGGGTGTGACTTTCGTCCTCTGTCTGGCATCACATTATAAGGCTGTGAGGGGGTGTGGATTCTCTGGGGGAATAAACAAACTCAAGTGTCCTCTTTCCCATCTGTCCTCAGCAGCGCATTTCAAGTCCACTATGTCTGTGAAGAATCCACAGGAACTGCGCCTGAAGGAGAAGTTCAGCCCTGGGAGGATCCAGGCCAAAGTCCGGTTAATGAGGGTATGAGCAACATATCCACAGGCCCCTGGCCCAGAGAAGGGCACTGGGGAGACACAGAAGCACTGAGCACTTTGTAGGGGCCAGACTTGACTCATTTCTGCCCTGCAGCAACTGTCTGGGCACGCTTATTACTCCTGTTTTATTTATTTATTTTTTTGGTACTGGGGATTGAACCCAGGGGTGCTTAACCACTGAGCCACATCCCCAGCCCTTTTTATTTTTTATTTTGAGACAGGATCTCCCTAAGTTGCTGAGGCTGACTTCAGATTTGTGATCCTCCTGCCTCAGCCTCCCAAATTGCTGGGATTACAGGCATGTGCCACCGTGCCTAGCAGTTTCTAAGTATTTGAAATTACAGGAAAAAGAAAAAATCTTCAGTATTCATAGCAGAAAGTAAAACACCAAATATAAATATATAAATAGTATAAAATACTGTAGAAGAATTCTTTACATCTTTAAGAAGTTTTTTTTTTTTTTTTTTAGAGAGAGGATAGAGAGAAAGAATGGATTTTTACTTAGGTTTTCATCTGGTTTTTGTTGCTGTAATATTTAGTTGTATATGTGGTGCTGGGGTTCGAACCAGGGTCCTTGCGCATGCCAGGCAGGCGCCGTTAACTGCTGAGCCTCTGCTCCAGCCCCAAGAAGATTTTTTTTTTTTTAATAGCTCAGTGAATGGTAACCATAAAGAAAGAGGGAAAATGTATTTGCTTTGAAACTACTTTTCCCACTTCAGTCTTCAATTCTGCAAATGGTGTAGAGGGGGCCCAGCATTCCCTTTGAAAAGGAGGCTTTCCATTTCTGATGTTATCTTGTGTGTTTTTGTGTGCTACAGAACTTGAATTTAGACAATTTGGCTGTGACATTTGTGTTCCTTGATGCTTCCTCTCCACTCGTTTAGAGGGTGTGGAGATCCCCAGTGATGTGGCCTTTGACATTAGGGAGCTGGTGTTCCCCTGGGGGCACAGATGATAGCCAAGGCAGATAGGAAACGTGTAGTGATGATAAGAATAAGACCAGGAGGGGCTGGAGCGGTGGCTCAGTGGTTATGGCATTGCCTGGCATGCTCAAGGACACGGTTTTAATTCCCAGCACTGCGTACACAGCGAAGTGTCAGAGCAATGAAAGCCACATGAAAACTAAATAAAATTGATTCTCTCTCAAAAAAAAAGACTAGGGGGCTAGTGAGACCCAGGACAGAGTGGCAGTGAGTGTTGCATGGGGTGCTTGGGGAAGGCTGCTAGGTGCTGACCTTTCAGACCTGAAGGTAAGGAGGCAGCCGTGTGGACATGTGAGGGAGGGATGTTCCCTAGGTGGGTGAGGCTGCAGTAAGAGAGGCAGGGTTGTGGGTGGGGAGAGGGGCGTATGACCCTGTAGTTGAGATCAGCCCTAGAGTTTTTATGCTAAGATGACAAGACTGGGGATTTTGAGTAGAGCCAGGGATGTGACCTGACCTGACTTGGGTTTTCTTTTTTTTTTTTTTAAAGTTTTTTTTTTTTAACATTAGTTTATTTTTTTTTTTTTTTTTTTTTAGAAAGAGGGACAGTGAGAGAGACAAGAGAGAAACAACTTTATTTAGTTTTTCACATGGCCTTAGTTGCGCCAACACTCAGTTGTGTGCGTGGTGCTGGGGTTTGAACCCGGGTCCTCGTGCTTGCCAGGCAAGCGCGGAAACCGCTGAGCCATGACTTGGGTTTTCAAAGGAGTCCTTGGGCTGCTGCCTGCTGTGCAGAGATTGGGCTGTGGGATGAGAGGGAAAGGAAGGGAGGGAGGAGAGGGTGCGCAGCTGGCTTCTTCTTGGAGGTAGAGTTGGTCCTGACTCTGTCCCTTCGCCTCAGCACAATTTGTTACTCCACCTGTAGTTCTTTAGAGAGTGCGTAGTGTGTGCCAGGCACTGTACCACGTGTTGGTGACATAGCCACCAACTAGGAACTGAGCGCTTGTGCAGTCATGAGCCGACCCATCCTAAATGAATTAAAACCCCGGAGTAGTTACCTGTTGTTCACCCATGCTCCAGGCACTGTCTTAACATGCTGGTGACACAGCTGTGACAAGATAGAGCCCCTGCCTTCGTGTCTGTGATATACTCAGAGAAGGAGATAAGCAAGAAGACAATAAGAAAAATGGTATTATGGGGCTGGGGCGGTGGCTCAGCGGTTACGGCACTTGCCTGGCATGCGTGAGGACCTGAGTTCAAACCCCAGCACCGCGTACACAACAAGGTGCTGGAGCAACAAAAGTCATATGAAAAGCTATATGAAAAACTAAATAAAGTTGATTCTCTCTTTCTCTCTCTTACTGTCTCTCGCTCTCTAAAAAAAAAAAAAAGAATATCTGATATGTCAGGTGGTAAGTCCTAGGGGAAAAGTTGGGTGAAAGGCAGGCATATATCACATAATCGCAAAGGGAGATAGGGCTGGGGAAGGGTAAAAAGCAGGTTCTGTGTTAGATCTGGTGGTCAGAGAGGTCCATTTCTAGAGCAGAGGTTGTTCAATTCTGTTTATCAAACTCTCTCGGGAGTGGCATGTGTGTTAATTATGCAGATTCCTGGTGCCTGCCCCCGTGATGCAGGCTCAGTGGGCCTGGCTTTGGAGATTGCATTGCTTGCAAGACGCTGCTGCATAGTTTGGTCTGGAGGCAAGATAGCGGCGTGGACTTTTTTATAAAGTGGGGCTAATGAGAGTCCTCGTCAGGGTTGCTGTGAGGTGACACAGTGAAAGGCTGGCACCATGGTCGCAAATGCCAGCACCCCATACGTTGTTACTGTTAAACAAAGGAGAAGGGGATGAAAAGAAGGAACATAGAAGAGCCACAGGGGTGGAGGGCAGAGCCTGAGAAGGGCCAGTGCTGTTTACCAAGTACACACTGAGTGCGGCCTGATGGTGAATTTATCTTCTGTGTTTTTATTGATTGATTTTATTGATTTTTTAATTTGGTACTGAGATTGAACCCAGGGGTGCTTTGCCACTGAGTTACGTCCCCTACAGCCCTTTTTAATTTTTTTAATTTTGACTCAGGGTCTAAGTTGCTGAGGGCCTTGCAGAGTTTTAAGAGAGAGGGACAGTGAGAGAAAGAATCAATTTTATTTAGTTTTTCATGTGATTTTCGTTGCTCTGACACGTCATTGTATACGTAGTGCTGGGATTTGAACTCAGGTCCTCACGCATGCCAGGCAGCCACTGTAACCGCTGAGCCACTGCTCCAGCCCCCTTGCTGAGTTGTTGAGGCTGGACTTGAACTTGTGATCCTCCTGTCTCAGCCTCCTGAGTCACTGGAATTACTGGCATGTACCACCACATCCAGCTTCCTTTATGTTCTACAGCAGCTCTCTGAAGCAGTATTAATTATTAGCTGCTTTAGAGAGAGCATAACCAGGTTTTGGAAAGTTAAAGTGTCCAGATTCCCTGAGATGGTAAATGACAAAGATGGGATTTGAATCAAGGTGTAGCTAGGTCATAGTCATTATCTGGTTCAGCCACTCCTTGCAGTTTTAAGCCCACTCAGTTTTTATCTTAGTGTAGCAGAAAGACATTGGGACTCAAATTTCCCTTTCCAATCCCAGTACTACTATTTCTTGGCTGTGTGACATTGAGCAAGTCACTTAACCTCCCTGAGCCTCATTGACCCTCCACTTACCAGCAAGATAGAGTTAGTAAACAGGACTGCTGGAGGTTGAACCCTTCCGTGTGCCACCTGCAGAGCAGGCCAGCATTTCCTCTGGCATGCAGCAGGCTGGCAATGATTGTTACTAATTCTCTTACTGTTGATTTTATGTACTGTTGGATGCAACATTAGGCAAGTCACTAACCCCCAAGACCTCACTGTTGTCCCAGGGCGACAGGAAACAGTGGTTTTCATCATCCATTAGGTCACCTGGGGTGTACATTGTTACTATTTCTATATTTCATTGATGGTAAGAAGCCATTGATGATAAGGCGCACCTTGATTTTAATGAAATATTCGTCACTCAGATGGGGACATGCTACCCACTGTAAGCTGCATGCCCACTTCAGGTGTGATTATGAGAAAATGTGCATTTCAGAATGGATGAAAGGGTGCTGGGACACAGACAATGGGGACCTCCGCCCACGTCAAGCGGCATTTACCAGGGGAGGCCACAGCGGGCGGGCGATGGGCGGCAGCAAGCCAAACCGTCCTCAGGCCCCCTTGGGCTCTGGGCTCTGGAACAGCGCCACCTCCCTTCCCTTCCTCTCTGCGCAGACGATGCTCAGGAACCAGCGGAACTTGTTCCAGGAGATCTGCCACCACGAGAGCTTCCTCACCAAGCTCAGTGAGGAGCTGATATGGGCCATCCAGGACACAGAGGACAGCACGGCGCTGAACGTGCGGGCAATGCTGCAGCAGCAGGATACCCTGGTGGTGAGCCCTCTGGGCCGCCTGGTCCCCGGTGCACTGGCCGCTTGCTCCTTCCTAACGCACCCACTCACCTGGGCTTTGCAATCAAAGAGGGCGCCCAGCCCGGAGCTCACCAGCTGGGAGACCCGCTGACCCGCCTCTAGGAGCTCTCTGAAGTGGGGGGTTGCAGCTGGCTCCCGGGGTTCCCGTGCAGGAGAAAGCTGCCCCTCCACCACCACTAACAAGTGGAAAGCCAGTACTTTATGTAATTCACACGTCCTTACATGTCCCGACCCTGTTTGGTGGGCACTGTTATCCTATTTTACAAATGACCAAATGGAAGGGCAGGAAGGCTAGGGAGCTTGCCCTAGGTCACACTGCCACCGAGGGTCAGGGCTGGATTTAAACCCAGGTGCTCTAGCACTGGGATCTCTGCTCTTTCTGTCCTGCTCTTATGAGTACCTTCAGCCCAGTGGTGGCACTTAGGGTCTTGTGGAGAACCTGGGGAGGTGCCTTTGCCTCCTTTAGGAGAGGCTGGTGACACTGTGGTGAGAGGGCAGGAAGCTCACAGAGGACCTAGGAGTCAGAGAAGAGTCAGAGAAAATGGCTGAATGAAGTGATTTCCCTCAGCTGTCATGGGCCTGCCCCCAGGAGGAAAGGGGCTGAGCATTTCTATAGTCTGTGACAGGAAGAGAAAATTCAGACTTTTTGGGGACCCTGTTAGTCGCTGGGGCTGCCATGATAAGATACTCTAGGTGGCCTGGCCTCAACAAGTTTATTTTCCCACAGTTTTGGAGGCTGGGAGTTCAAATTCAAGGGGCAAGCAGGGTTGGTCCCATGCTTCACCTGAACAATATATTGAATCCAGGGGTGCTCTGCCGCTGAGCTGCAGGCCCAGCCCTTTTTATGATTTATTTTGAGGCAGTGTCTCACTAAGTTGCCTAGACTGGCCTTGAACTTGTTGTGATCCTCATGGCTCAAGCCTAAAAAGCAGTTGGGATTACAGGCATGTATTACCATACCCAGCTAGCAGGGTTGGTTTCTTTTTTTTTCTTTAGTACCAGGGATTGAACCCAGGGGGCTTAACCATTGAGCAACACCCCCAGCCCTTTTAATAGTTTGCTTATTTATTTATTTATTTATAGCCCTTTTGATAGTTTTATTGTTTCTTTTGAGACAGGGTCTTGCCAAATTGCTCAGGGCCTTGCCAAGATGCTGAGGCTGGCTTTGAATTTGCGATCCTCCTGCCTCAGGCTCCAGGCCACTGCGCCCAGCTTCTAGCAGGGTTTCTGATACAGCCCCAGGCTCCAAGCCACTGCTCCCCACCTCTAGCAGCGTTTCTGATGCAGCCCTTTATCCTGGCTTAGGAGTGACCGTCTTCCCATGGCTTTCCCTGTGTGTGCAAGGAGAGAAAGTACTGGTTTCTCTTCTTATAAGGACAACAGACCTAATGGTCAAGGGCCCAGCTTCGTGACCTCATTTTACCTTAATTACCTCCCTAAAGGCCCTGTCTCCAAAAACTATCACATTGGGGATTAGGGCTTCAATCTATGAATTTTATGGGGGTCACAGTTCATGTTATGTAATAGGGACCAGGACATCCAGAGTTATTCAACAGAAGGAAACTTGGTAGAACCCTCTTTAAACCTTCCTGCATTGGTCCATTTATACATCTTTTGTTCGTCCCAGATGCTTCCATGGGTCCTGGGAGAAGCCATTGTGAGACACCCTGTCTACAATTAGCTGTTCCTTCCATTGGGGTCATAGGCAGTGTGTCCTGTGTAGCAGATGGGTGACTTGGAGCCCAGAGGGGACCGCTGACCTATATACATGGGAACATTAAGAGGGCTTCTTGCAGAAAGTGTTTCCTGGGCTGAAATCTGCAAAAAGTTGTTAACTGGTGGAGATTAGGTAAGTGTTGTAGGCAGAGGAAACAGACCTGGGGTGAGAGGGAGATGAGGAGGGCCCAGGCCAGATCAAGGAGGGCCTTGTCAGCCAAGGGAAGGAGTTTGTTTGGGGGAGGGCAGGAGGCTGCTGTCCAGCCTCTGGCCAGGTTGCCGGTCCTGGGAGTGGGGTTGCAGCCGGGGAGTCTTCTGAGGAGGTGCTGAACGGCTGCAGCCTGCCATGGGCCTGAGCCCATGGAGGCTGGGGCTGAGCCAAGCCACCACTCCCGCAGAGCATCATCGACATCTTGGAGTACTCCAACAAGCAGAGGCTGCAGCAGTTGATGTCCGAGCTTCAGGAATGGGAAGATAGTGAGGAAAGCCAAATCAACTGTGAGAAGCCCAGGGGCGAATGCCTTGGCCCTCACCCCTGGCCCTTTGGGGAGGACGGCTGGGGGACATTCATCTGCACCTGCCATACAGAAAACCCCGGGGCCACCCTCTCCCTCTAGTGTAGGGCTAATAGTCTGCTTATCCAGCCCTTAGCACTTTCCAGGCCCCACAGTCTGCATCTTCCTGAGAGCACTCTTGCTTAGCCATCACAAGCTCCGGTGACACGGGGGTCCCACACAGGGGCCGTCTCTCATTTTATAGACGGGAAACCTCAGCTAAGGGAGGCAGTGTAGCCTGTGGAAGGTCACCAGCTAGGAATGAGAACCCAGTTCTAGCCTGACTTGTTTGTAAGCTCCCTCTGGGAGCCAGTGACCACCAGGGCCCAGGCTCCTGGCCTCCAGGACACTGGGCCTCCTCCGGCTTCTTCCCCTGGAACAGGCTGGGTGGTGGGGGAGCAGTGTGCCAGGCAGCCTTAGACATGCGACCCCTCCAGAGAGGAAGGCAGAATAGACTTGCTCTTAATGCTGCTGAAGATCATGTCCTGGGAGCCAGCATGTCCCCATCTCCCTGGGAGATGTCCTTGGGAGCATGTCTGAGGAGATTGAGGTTCAGGAAGGGACGTGTCTGGGGCTGGAGGGGTGGCTCAGTGGTTGGAGTGCTTGCCTGGCATGCATGAGGACCCAGGTTCAAACCCCAGCAGCACATACATAACTGAGTGTTGAAGAAACAAAGGCCAGATGAAAAAATAAATAAGGTTGATTAAAAAAAAAAAGGATGTGCCTGTTGAGGGCCATGTGACAATAATCAGGCAGATGTGGACTGGTCTAGGGATCTTGCACCTGTTTAGCTCCCGTGGCTCAGTGCTACCGCTCCTGCAGCCTTCTGGGGCTTCACTTTACCCCACGACCCAGGCTCGGGTGAGCTCAGTGCGGAGCTCAGCTCAGTGGCTAAGGAGAGCCTGGGCCTCCTGGGAGGGACCTTTGAGGGAAGGTCCTGCCTCCTGCCCCTCCGATGTCTCCCCGCATCGCTCCCCAGGCCTGGCGCTGCAGGTGGAGCAGCTGAATGCTAAAGTCCAGAAGGCCCAAGAAGAGGTGAACTTCCTGAGCACCTACATGGACCACGAGTATCCCGTGAAGTCCGTCCAGATTGCCAGCCTGGGGCGCCAGGTCCAGCAGGCGAAGGATAGCCAGCAGGTTAGGGGCGCCCCTGGCCTGTGTGCTGCACCATGTGGGAGGCAGGGCTGGGATGGTCAATCCTTCTGCTGGCCCCCAGGATGAGTTGGATAACCTTAGCGAGATGCGCAAAATGGTCTTGGAGGCTCTGACCAGCAAGATTTGGCAGAAGAAGAAGAAAATTCTGAGGTCTCTGGCGGTGGTGAGTGGCCGACTGCTGTGGCAGGTCTCTAGGTCCTGCCCAGCCCTGCTTTCGTCCCAGCCCTCTGCATCCAGCCCCCCACCCCCTCACCAGGCTTTGCCAGGTCCTGCTGCCCTGGAAGAGGCACCCAGCACAGAGACCTGTCCTTTGTCCACAGAAAACCCTGCACCCCTATGAGAAAGCTCTTCTGCGCAAGGTCTGGAACAGCCAGGACAAGCAGAGGTGCAGAGTTATAGTCACAGACGTGAGTGGTCCCTCTGAGGGCTGGGTGGTCCCCAGCGTCTGTGGGAGACAGGCTTATCCTGGTCTGGTGCTCAGGAGGTCCCCAGCTCTGGTGTTGGCCTTCCTCCTTGCCAGTGCTATTACTGTCTCTCGTTATTCATGTGGGAAGGAGCTGTGGCTGGCCTAGGCCTTGCCTCATTGACCACTGTCGCTGGCAGTGACCCGTTAGCAACATCATTGGCCACTACTTGACCGTTAGCCACCAACCCTCTTCTCCCCCTCAATTCTTGTCATTCGTCACCACCCGTTATTGGTGTTAAAGGACGTCACCATCGCTACCCTCTTGAATTAATTTTCGTCATCTTGCACCTTCAGTTTTCAATGTGAGTCCCTGTCACCATCTCTGCCAGGCCCTCAGGGTCAAGCAGCATGTCTCCATTATCCACAATCCCCTCACCATGGGACACTCACTAACTTGTGAGCCAGCCCTGTCCTGAACAGGGAAGGCCGCACCATGTTCCCCAATCTCCTTCCTCCTGTGTGTTTTGTCCTTTCATCCCTTCAGTTGGGGGCTCTTTGTCATCTCCTCCCTCCCCTCTGTGCCTCCACCCTCAGTTTATTGACCAATTGAAGGCAAGATTGCCCGTGTTAAGGGCCGAGGTGGCTGAGCTCCAAGCCCAGACCCTGGAACCCCGAGAGACTATTTTCAAGGACGTCCTGCTTCGGAGACCCAAGTATGTGATGTTTTTGCCACCAGCTGTGCTCTGGGCTCCAAGGGGTTCTCTGTTCTCAGGAATGTAGCCTTGTGCAGAAGGCAGAACCCGGTGGATGGAGAGGGAGGCCTAGGTGTCCCCCTTAGCTCTGCCACTGGCCCCAGGCTGATGTGACCTTTCCCATCTCTGGGCCCCATTTTCCCATCTGTACACAGAAGGCTGGGCTAGGTGATCTCTAAGGACCCATCTGGGCCCCAGATCCCAAGAGTCAACCTGGTGGGTTGGTGAAGAAGGCAGAGATGAGTGGGGCCTCTCCCTGATAGAGTCTGGCATTTGAGAACTATTTAATTTCCCCTCTTTATCTCTATGTCTGTCTCTTCCTCCTCCTGAATTTATGAAGTGCCTCTGAAGAGCCAGGCACCATGTGACTGAAAGTGACCCTTGGCCCTGCTACTGTGGAGCTGAGGAGGGAACCAGGCATCAGTGGACAATAAGACACAAATGTATCCGGGCTTGATGGTGCATACCTGTAATTCCAGTGACTTGGGAGGCTGAGGCAGGAGGATCACAAATTCACGACCAGCCTCAGCAATTTAAAGAGGTTCTAAGCAATTTAGTGAGACCCCGTCTCAAAATAAAAAATGGAAGGACTGGGGATGTGGCTCCGTGGTAGAGCATCCCTGGGTTCAATCTCCAGTGCCAAACACTACCACCACCAGCAAAAAGACACAATGTGAAGAACTGCTAAGGGAGGAGTCCATGGCCTTGGGAGGGTCTGTCTCAGGGCAACCAGTTTGGGGCAGTCGAGGAAGGCTTCCCTGAGAATGTGATGTTGAAGTAAGGACTGAAGTTCATGTGGAAGCTTACTAGGCAAAGGGGGCACAAAGAAAGGCAGTTCTAGGTGATGCTCCAGGGTCTCTGGGGATTCCTAAGTAGGCACCTACCCACCTTGTCCTGGGATCCGAACACTGAAGTAAGAGTGAAAGGGGTGAAGGAGACGTGGGCTGAAGTACCACTTTTTTCCTGCTAAATCTAATTTTAGAGAATGTGGCTCCAGCCATGTTGGCTTCTGAATATTGAACCCAGAATTAGGCAGATTGAGCCCCCTGGTCATGGTGGAGCTGGCCTGGAGGGTCCTTGGAGCAGTGGAGAGTGAAGTCCTGTGGGCAGCTTCTTGGAGAGGAAGGAGTGGGGCTTCCCATGGCCCCTCCTCTCCAGGCTCACCATCCGGGTAGACCTACCCCCATGCAGAAGCAGAGAGAATGAAGGGACAAAGAGAGAGGCCAAGAGCGGTGCCCTCACGGGTGCCCTTCTTCATGGAGCCACCAGAGGGTGGAAATGGCAGGCAGCCACGCAGGGGTTCTGTTATCCGAACATGGAAAGCAATCTCCTGGACACTCTGGTACTGGGGATTGAGCCCAGGGGTGCTTTACTACTGAGCCACATCTCCAGCCCTTTGGTTTCTCATTTTGAGACAGGGTCTTGCTATTGCTGAGGCTGGTCTCCTGCACTTGTGATCCTCCTGCCTCAGCCTCCTGAGTAGCTGGGATTACAGGTAGAGATCTTATTAAAAAGCAGATTCTAAATCAGGAGGGTTGCTGTTGGTCTCCAGGTGCAGCATCACTAAGAAGTTCTTGGGTGATGCTGCTGCTGCCTGCAGCCAGTGGGCCAGCTGCTGAGCAGCAAGGTCTAAGGATTGCGGTAGGAAAGACCAGGATTTGCACCACATGTGCGGCTGGAATATGGAATGGTGGGGAGAGTTTTAGGGAGAAGTGTGCAGCTCAGCCCCTGGGGGCGTCCATGTACTGCCTAGTAGGTCAGTTTTGTACTTGGTTCTACAAGCAAAGGATTTTAAGCTGAGTGGTGCCATGCATTCCAAAAAAATGTCATTTTGAAGACAACGTGGAGATTGGAGAGGACGCAGACAGGGAGCTGAGGTCCTGCTGAGTGTGATGGCAGGGCTCCAGGAGTGGCCTGGCCAAGTGGGTGGCTTGGATGGATTGGAAAAATGTTAAGGGAAAATCTGCAGGACCAGGTGATGTTTGGGTGTGGGAAGTGCAGGACAGGGAGACATCAGGAATAACCCCTGGTTTCCTGTTTTTTTTGTTTTTTTTTTTTTTTTTTAAGAGAGAAGGCTGAAGCCGTTGCTCAGGGGTTATGGAGCTTGCCTGGCATGTGCAAGGATGCGGGTTCTCTTTCTAAGTGAGAGAGAGGGACAGTGAGGGAGAATCAATTTTATTTGGTTTTTCGTGTGACTGTCCTTGCTCCAATCCTTCGTGGTATACATGGTGCTGGGGTTCGAGTCCCCATCCTCGTGCATGCCAGGCAAGCGCTGGAACCGCTGAGCCACTGCTCCAGCCCCCCTGGCTTTTGTGACAGAGTGGGTGGTGGTGCCGAATCCAGAGCTGGGGTGAGGGATGCAATTCCGGGGGGCAGCCAAGAGCTGCCTTGGACTGTAAGTCTGATTACGTGGGACTTCCACGTGGAGCCATCAGGTAGCAACCGAGTGTAGACCTCAGAGGACAGATGTTGGCAGGAGATGGAAATTTGGGTGCTGCCGGTATGGAGATGCATCTTTTGAGACTTTTAGGAAAGCTGGCAAATGTACGGAAAGGCAGGGAGAGTGTGGCGGTGAGGACCCAGGTGCCCGTACGGGTTTGGAGATTGTTGAACCCTTGCCACGCTGGCTTCACACGTATTCATTCATTGACTGAAGTATTGCGAGTGGCAGACATAACTGACACTTGTTGTTCAGCAGTGGAGTTTCGCCTGTGAGTGGCTGGCCTCCTTGGGAGAGAGCAGGGAGAGGATGTAATCCTGCAGCCTCCTGCCTGTTCCTGCCGGTCCCTGAGATGTGTTGCTGATGGGAACCTCTCTCTCCTGCTTTCCTGGGAATAATGCATGTTATTATATACCCGAGCATTATGTAGGTCTCATTTAATCCTCCTGCTAATGACTGAGCTTGAAATTATTACCCCCAGTTGACTGATGAGAAAACTGAGGCTTGCTTATAGTCTGGCACATAGTAGGTGCTGTCGCATTGGTGCCGAATGAAGGAATGAGGCTCAGAAGGGAGACATAGCTTGCTTAGGGTGACACAGAGCAAGTCGTCCTGACTTCTAAGGGAGAGTGATCATCCTGAGGGGCCTCAGTGTATCCGAGCTGAGCTTCTCTTGACCGTGGTCCTCTTTGTAGTGGGATGTTATTCCTGCCAAACTCATTTCTTTTCCATTTTTGACATTGTTGTGTGCACTGCATGTGTGAGTGTGGCCTGTGTGGATGTGCACCGTTGGTCACATGTTGTGTTTTGGGGTCCCCCCTCTGCAGGGCGGGGCTGTCCGAGTGTCGCTGACCCCACCCCCCAACTGGCCCCATTTGCTCCTTCGCACTCATTTTCGCTGTTGCCCACCAGGTGCACCCCAGACATGGACGTCATCCTCAACCTCCCTGAAGAAGATCTGCTCCCCTTCTAGGTGGCACCACGGGCCACTCTCCCCTCACTGCTCTCTTCCCAGCACCTGAGGCCTTGATTGGTTTACTTCTAATACCGAGTCTCCCTTCAGACCCTGATCTGAGTCCTCCCTCCGCCCCTCTGCCCTCCTTTCCCCTCTTGCCCTGCTTTCCAGTTGTGCTGCCTCTTGGGCCAGGTGGGGAGTCCCAGTTAAACTTTGCCTTCCTTTTTACCAATAAAGCTGGGCTTGCATTTGCTTTGTGCTGGTGCAGTGGTCCTAGGCCTTTTAGATGATGTAATACTGATGGACCTGGCCTTAAGATGAAGGGTGGCCAGCTGTGACAACGGTTTCTGGGACTCAACTTCTGTAGAAGAAGAGCTGGAGTGACCCCCAGCTCTGGGTTGCCATGGCTGCCACCTGGTGCATTGGAACCCGCCTTCCCTTTCAGTTTGTGCCCGAGGATGTTGGGGTCAGTGCCAAGGAGGAGGAAGACTCCTTCTGTTCAACACACCTGTGCACTTGCCAGGCCTTCACTGCTGGTGGCCTTCTAGTCCAGCCATCTGAGTGGCCACTGCCTCTGCCCCAGCTGCTTAGGGACACGAACCCAAACTCATGGTCAAGGTCAGAGCTCCATACTGCAGACCCTTCTGTGGTGGGCTTGGAGATGCCCTGCCCAGGTTCCCCTTCCAGCAAGAACTTGATGGTGCTGAGAGCAGGTATCCTTCAGCAGTCAGCCAGACCCTTCAGGGACTGCCTCAGCTTCAGAAGGCCACTTGCCCAAGGTCAAGCCCTTCCCACATCCAGTGACTGTGCAAAGTGCAAGGATCAAAGACCCAGACGTCTTGGTCCAGCTTGACCAGCTGAAGGGCAGTTCTGGCCCCAGAGCTCCCTGGAGGTCCGTGCTGCAGTTCGGCTTCTCCGTCCCTCTCCTGCCTACGCCTCCCTCAGTTGATGCCCAGGGTGCTCATTGATCAGCATCCTGCGCCCTATGCACTGTCTCAGAGTTGGCTTCCCTAGGGACCCAGACTGCCACAGCCAGGAGCCTCCGGCTCTCTCACATCCACATTAGGAAACTTGGTTAGAGACAACAGAATGACCAACTTGGCCTAAATAATAAAAGGATCAGGTACATAGTCTCAGGCTTTATCCAGAAATCAGGTGATGGCACCAAGGACCCAGTTTCTGTTTCTCTACTTTGCCTTCCAAGGTGTCCTAAGGTCAGCACTGCTGGTGGTTCCAATGGGGCAGCATTGCCTGGGCCTGTTCCTTGTACACAACCTGTAGGAAGAGAGAGAATGTTCTGTCCCAGAGTTTTCCACCAAAATCTTCAGATTCATTGGGACCACTTACATTGCGTGCCTACCTAGAACTGGTGGAGAGGGGCCTTCCGGTTTAGTCCAGGTCACGAGCTTTGGAAGCCAGTAGCCATTCTCCAGAACCATTTGCATCTCTAAGCAAATTGATAACGAACATAATAGCAAATACTTAAATGGCACTTACTCTGTAGGTGTATCAACTCTTTTAAGTCCTCACAACAGCTGGGTGCAGCTTGGGCAGGAGGATACCAAGTTCAAAACCAGCCTCAGCAGCTTAAAGAGGCCCAAGAAACTTAGCCAGACCCTGTCTCAATTAAAAAAAAAAAAAAAAACAGGCTGGGGATGTGGCTCAGTGGTTAAGGCCACTGGATTCAATTCCTGGTACCCGTTCCCTGAAAGTTCCTCACAAAAACAATCTTACCTGGTAGGCTTTGGTCCCACTTCTGGAAGATTTTTTCAAGTGAAGAAGCCTGAAGAGATGAAGTGATTTCCATCCCTGCTGCCCTACCCCCGCACCCCCAGCCAAATCATCAAGCTAGTAAATGGTAGAGCTCTTCAGTTTGCTTTAACCACTATACTGTTAGGAGTTCAGCTGAGCTGGAGAAAATCTCTTAATAGGAGCATCCTTCACCATTTGGGTAGTGCTATGATTTGAATGTCTCTCCAAAATTCAAATTGAAACTTATTCGCCAATGCAAAGGCCTGCTGGGAGTGATCAAGCTGTGGAGGCTCTACTCTTAGTGCAGTTAGTGACCTTAGAAAAGGGCAGGAGGGCTGGAGTGGTGGCTCAGCGGTGTGCAAGCACCCGGTTCAAACCCCAGCACCACATACACCGCTGTCAGGAAAACAAAAACCAGATGAACAAAATGCATAAAGTTGGTTCTTTTTTTTTTTTCTCTCTGTCTTGTTCTCCCTCTCCCTCCCTCTCTTTAAAAAAAAATGGAAAAGGAAAGGGCTTGAGGGCTGGGCATGGTGATACAGGCCTGCAATCCCAGCAGCTCTGAAGGCAAGGTAGTTTGAGGCCAACCTCAGCAATTTAGCAACTCAGGAACTTAGTGAAGCCCTGTCTGAAAATAAAAAATAAAAAGGAGGGCTAGGGGTGTAGCTCAGTGGTAGAGCACCCTTGGGTTCCCTAGTATTGAAAAAAAAAAAGGAGGCCTGAATTTTGTCCCTTTCATGAGGATAGTCTTCGCCTTGTCATTCATGAGGATGCAGCAAGAGGCACCGTCCTGGAAGCAGAAAACAGGCCTTTATGGCTGCTGAATCTCTGGCACCTTCACTTTGAACTTTCCAGCCTCCCAGAACTTTTCAGAAATGAGAAGTAAATGTCTGTTTTTTTGTAAATGAGTCTAATTTTTAAAAACATCAACCCTTGGGGGCTGGAGCGGTGGCTCAGGGGTTACAGTGCTTGTCCAGTGTGCACAAGTATTTGAGTTCAAACCCCAGCACTACCTGCACAAGGAAGTCTTGGAGCAACAAAAGCCACATGAAAAACTAAATAAAATTGATTCGTCCTCTCTCACTGTCCCTTTCTCTTAAACAAGCAAACCCCCAGAACAACCCCGACGCGCCAAAACAGGCAAATTGAGTATTTCTAAAATCATCAAGTTCTGTTTTTTGGGTTCATAGTTCTTCCTTCAATTTCTCTCTTCTTCCACATTTTACTAGAAGCAGAAAGAAGAAACCAGCCTTAACCTTCAACACAGTTTTGGAAATCTGCTGAATATCCTGATCATCACAAGTTTATTTTGCACATAGTAGGACACAACTTCCCATGAGCTTTCAGCCACTGGGTTACAACAATCTCCGTTCTCCAGTTTCCAGTAACATGTTCCTCATTTCCTTCTGCGTCCTCCCTAGCAGCATCTTTAGTAGCATATTTCTGCAGTCTGTTCACCACAATTTCAATGTCCTCTAGAGCGACTTATGTCTTCTCTGCTTCCTCCCTCTTCCACTGTTTTTTTTTTTTAACAACTTTATTTAGTTTTTCACATGGCCTTCATTGCTCCAACACTTAGTTGTGTACGTGGTGCTGGGGTTTGAACCCGGGTCCTCGTGCCTGCCAGGCAAGCGCCGAAACCGCTGAGCCACGGCTCCAGCCCCTCCCTCTTCCACTTTTAAAGACCACTCATAATTGCTTTGGGTCCCCAGATATTCCAGATAATCTCATTGTCTCAAAGTCATCCGCAAACGACCTTGCGTGTATCTGCAACCTCAGTTCCCAGTTCCTCCTCGCCATGTAACATGACTAACTCAACCTTCCAGGGGTTAGAATGTGGCATCTTTAGGGGAGCATTAAGATGCTGTTTTATGGGGTTGGGGATTTAGCTCAGTGGCAGAGCACTTGCCTAGCACGCGCAAGGCCCTGAGTTCTGTCCCCAGCCCTGAAAAGAAAAATGCTTTTAGCTTTGTTCGTTGCTGTAACCCAGGAACCTGAAAAGAACAGTTATAGGAGAAAAGATTTATTTGGGGGCTCATGGTTCCATTTCTTGGGGCTCAAGGTGAGGCACTCACAGCAGAAGAGCATGGAAGAGGGAAACAGCTCACGTGATGATTGGGAGGCAGAGAGAGAGACTCTATGCCAGAGACAAAATATATACCCCAAAGGCCCACCCGCTATGACCCACCTCCTCCAGCCACGCCCTAGCTGCCTTGGGTAGTCAGGGGATTCGCTCACTGATTGGGTCACCTCTGAGCCTGCCCGCATGGTCTCACGTGAGCTCCTAGGGGACACCTAGCATCCAAACCATAACAGATGCTATCACAAGCCCTCTGGCCATATCTCACCCAAAAGAAGCCCTCTCTCCTCCACACCAGGAGACTCTGGTCCGCAGGGCCCTCCCAGGGCTCTGGAAACCTTTGGGGATCCCAAATACCCAAGTTTTCCGGCACCCTAAACCTTGGGCCATGTCTGGGACACCCTCCCCTCCTCTCTCGCTCTGCAGCAACAGAAGCTGCCAACATCACAGCGGCAGGACTTTGCCCCAGATAAATCGTGCAGACTGGCTTGTCAAATGGAGCTCGTCTCCCAGAGTGCCGCTCCACACGCCCACGCCCGGACAGTCAGGGACCAGCCCTGCTCACTCTTGTTCTTTTTTTGGCTGGGGGCAGTGTTGGGGATTGAACCCAGGGCCTCACGTATGTGCCCCAGCCTCCAAAATAGGGAGTCGTTAGCTTGGGTGGGTCCACTAATTTTGTTTCCCTCTTTCTGCATCCATTGGGGAAAACCATGTGGGAATTTTGTTTTTTGGCTGCACGGAAGTGCTGAACAGAAAGGGATATTCGGTGGGCAGTTAGGCACAAATTTGTAGGCTAAATGCAGAAGTCAAAGCTTAAATATGTAACGGTCCACCCACCATTGTCCCTTTATGAGGCAGCAGGGTTGCAAGACAATTGCGCCCGGATGTCTCGTTTTGACTGGATACATTTGCACTGGCCATTGCCAGCAACCGGGAATACAAGGAGAATGGCTGGGGAAAGCCCCCAAGCAATCGTCTCAAGGAAAACCCAACAGGTGGATTCTGTGGGGGAAGGGGGCTTGCACAGGGGACTTGTTAGGCAGGGTCATTTTAGGCTGAAGTCCAAATTAGGATCCCAGCTCATGATGGGGTCCCGAGAGATGCTATTTCCTGCACAGTCTTCTGGAGGGGTGATGTTATCCTAGGAGAAATCTAGGATACATAGGTGTTGCCATCTCAGGTTCAAGGGTGGACAGGTCCAGAGTCCAAGCCATTAGGACCTAGTGGGGGGCTGGAGTGGCGGCTCAGCGGTTACGGCGCCTGCCTTGCATGTGCGAGTACATGAATTCAAACCCCAGCACCATGTACACAGTGAAGTCTCAGAGCAGCAAAGGCCATGAGAAAAACTAAATAAAGTTGTTTCTCGCTTTCTCTCTCTCTCTCCCTCCCACTGTCCCTCTCTCTTAAAAAAAAAAAAAAAAGGACCTAGTGGGACCCAGGAACAGAGATGCAAGGAGAGTTGTTCTCCTGAAGGATCTTGAGACAGAGAGCCTGGTGAGATAAGAGGATCACATCAGGAGACGGGGTGTAATTCTGGTTTAAGAACAAATGCATATCTTATGACTATATGCGTTTATGATTGTACACTAACTCAACTCCTTAATTAAAAAAAGATGAGAGTCACAAATTTTCTCAGCAAATTAATCTTTTTGTCATTTGTTGAGAGGTCACTTCCTTAAGGAACCCCTGCTTGGAAGGATCTTAGGCCCTGCACTCAAACTTGCCAGGTGATGCGTGGTTTCTAGCGTGGGTAGGAGGAGCCCATCTACTTGGTGTCAGTGAGGGTGAAAGATGGCCCACTGACCTTGGGGTTTGTAGCAGGAGTGTCCCATACCCATGCCTAAAACCAAATCCCCGGTGAAGTCCCCAAAAAGCCAAACATGGCCCGAAGATTGTGCAAAGATATTTTCATGGCATCTGGCGGTTGTGATGGCACCCTTTCTTTCCCTGTCATTTGTGGGTGCAGAGGAAGGGGCATGGGAAATTGTCCCTGGGTCAGCAGGAATGTCGATTAGGGTGACATCACTTTGTGGGGAGGGTCCAAGGCCATACATAGTATTTGAGGACTCTTCTCATGTCTATCGGTTTAAGTTACCCTGCCTCCGATCACTATGTGTTCCATCGTGTCCGCTAGGTAGGGTACAATTACCTCCATTTTTGTGGAAGTTCATCATTGTTATTAGCTTGAGTGTGACCCTTGTACTATGGAATTCATGCAAAGCTTTTGGCTCAGGCAATTAGGATCTTAGGACTCCAAGTCAGTATATTTGGGGCCGTTGGGGTAGGTGCTCTGTAATTAAAGGATCCTGCCCTATCATCTGTCCACATTTTTTTCCTTTTTATTTTTTATTTTTTTTAAAGAGAGAGGGACAGTGAGAGAGACAGAGAAAGAGAGAAACAACTTTATTTAGTTTTTGACATGGCCTTTGTTGCTCCAACACTCAATTGTGTACGTGGTGCTGGGGTTTGAACCCGGGTCCTCGTGCTTGCCAGGCAAGCGCCAACACCACTGAGCCACCGCTCCAGCCCCATTTTTTTCCTTTTTAAAAATGGTGCTGGGGATTGAATTTAGGACCTCATGCATGCTAGTTAAGTGTGCTATCAATGAGCAAGACCCCCAGTCTGCTGTTCTCTTTATTAGAGTATGGAAGGCAGCAGAAGTGCTATGGTTTGAATATGAGGTGTCCCCCCAAAGCTCCTCTATATTAAGGCTGTGTATTGAGAAGTGAAATGATTGAACTGTTAGAGCTGTAACCTAATCAGGCCACCCTATTTTGAATGGACTGATTTGATGGTAACTGGAGGAAGGTGGGGCATGTCTGGAGGAGGTGGGTCACTGGGGGCTGCCCTGGAAGGGTGCATTTTCCCTGTGACCCCTTCCCTGCTCCCCAGCCCCTTCCTAATCCTTCCAGGAGCTGACTAGCTCTCCTTCACCCAGCCCTTCCCCCATGATGGGCTGCCTCACCTTGGGCCCAGAGCAATGGAGTGGGCAATCTGTGGACCAAGACCTTTGAAATTCTGAGCCCCAAATAAACTTCCCGTGAGAGAGGGACAGTGAGAGAGAGAGAGAAAGAGAGAATCAATTTTATTTAGTTTTTCATGTGGCCTTCAATGCTCCGAGACTTCCTTGTGTACGTGGTGCTGGGGTTTGAACTCGTGTACTCACGCATGCCAGGCAAGCGCGGTAACCACTGAGCCACTGCTCCAGCTCCTCTAACTTGTTCTTGTCAGGTATTTTGGTCCCAGTCATGAAAAAGCTAATTTAAAAAAAAGGATTGAGAAAGTGGAGGTGTCTGGGGACATTTAACAGCAAGAAGAGGCAGTGGGGTGTCCCCAGGGCATTTGATAAGATTTAACATAATCGGGATTGTGGGCAGGCAGCCCCAGGTACTGGATGAGCAGACATTCGTTTCTGATTTTAGTAGGAGTGTTTGACAAGCCAGTTCTGGGGCTCAGGGGAGATAACTGGGTAAATGGTGTGAGCGTTGACCTGAATCTGCTGTGTCTGGGACGTCCACAGGAATTTCCAGTGCCTGAACCAGGGCTTTGGGGGCCTTTGATCATTTGCACCTACCATGGATGTGCCGAGGATGGCCGGCAGATGGCGCTAAAGGCCGATGCAAGTCACCCCGCCGCCCTCTTAAGGGCGAGCTCCCGGGAAATGCATCTCCAGTTTGCAAACCGCCTAAGGACTGTTTTTTCTTCTTCTTCCAGAGTTCACCGCTGGAGGTGACCATTTTGGTCACTGGTGTGGCGAGGGAAAGACCTTTGCTTTGCGCCCTTTACCCGGTGCCCCTGCAGGAGCTGGCTCCCCCACACTCCCTGTTCTACGCGCTTGCAGCCTTCCTTCCCCTTCACCCAAGGTCATCTCCTGCTCAGCCTGAGCCCGGGACGGCCCTTTGCTTTTCACGCTGTCCTCCAGGTCTGCCAGCCCCTGGCTCAGCGCGCAGTCTGCAGGCAAGTTCGCTTTTCTGGAGCTCTCGACTGACCACTCTTTCTAACCTAGTTCTGCTTCCCCATCGCTTTACGACCATCCGTCCGTTTTATTTTCTTTATTCCATCTCCTCAACCATCACCTGGGCGATCTGTAGTCTTGATCGCTGCCGTTCCTAGTGTAAGGAGCAGCTCCTGGCGCGCAGCGGGTTCTCATCGAATCCCCGAATGAATGAGCTGACGTCGTCTGTTTTAATCCGGCGCCGTGCAATACCAGATTCGTTTTCTCCAACGTTTTTATGAAAAAGTTCAAACATAAAGTTAAGTTTAAAAAATGGTTTTTAAAATTTTTTAAATTTATTTGTTGGTACCAGGGATCGAACCCAGGAGCGCTTAACCACTGAGCCACGCCCCACCGAGCTGTCTTTACGTTTAGTGTTGAGATTGGGTCTTGCTAAGTTGCTGAGTCTGGCTTTGAACTTGTGATCCTCCTGCTTCACAAGTCCCTGGAATTGCAGGTGTGTGCTGCTGCACCTGGCTAAGCTGAAACATTTTAAAGTGAATATTCTTTCCTCCACCTCTGAGATTCTACTCTGAACAATACTGTATTTGTTTTAACAGGTTTCTTTTAACATTTATCTTTTCATCTGTCAATACCATTATCCATCCATCCATTTTCTTTAAAAAAATTTTTTTTAAGAGAGGGACAGTGAGAGAGAGAGAAAGAATCAATCTTATTCAGGTTTTCACATGGCTTTCGTTGCTCTGACACTTTGTTGTGTACATGGTGCTGGGGTTTGAACCTGCGTCCTTGCGCATGTGAGGCAAGCATTGCATGCGCTGTAACTGCTGAGCCACCGCTCCAGCTCCTTTTTTTTTTTTTTGAGACAGAGCCTCACTAACATACTCAGGGCCTTGATAAGTTGCTGAGGCTGGCTTTGAACCTGTGATACTCCTGCCTCTGCCTTCCAAGCTTCTGGGATTGTAGGCATGAGCCACTATGCATTTTTTAAAATTTTATTTAAGAGAGAGGGACAGTGTGTGTGAGAGAGAAACAATTTTATTTAGTTTTTCATGTGGATTTTGTTGCTCCAAGACTTTGTTGTGTATGTGGTGCTGGGGTTTGAACTTGTGTACTGGCGCATGCTGGGCAAGTGCTGTACCCGCCGAGACACTGCTCCAGCCCCATTCATTTGTTTTTGACAAATGCATACACCTGTACCAAACCTTGATCAAGCACTTCATCAAAGAAGACATACAGATGACAACTAAACATATGGAAAGAAATCCAATATCACCAGTCATTAGGGAAATGCAATTAAAACTGTGATGAAATACTCTGAGCACCTAGAATGGCCAAAATAAAAGAATGTGGACACTCCCTGGGCGTGGTGGTGCAATCCTGGAGTCCAGGTAACTCCAGAGGCTGAGGCAGGAGGATTTCAAGTTCGAGGTCAGCCTGGGAACTTAGCGGGTCTCCATCTCAAAATATAAAATAAAAGGAACTTGGGCTGTGGCTGAGTAAGTGCCCCTGAGCTCAATCTGCAGTACTTCCAAAAAAAAAAAAAAAAAAAAGAAAATTACTGACGCTGCTAAATTTTGGGGAGGATGTGAAGAAACTGGATCTCTTATACATTGTTGGTGAGAATGTTAAACAGTTCAAACACTCTATAATTGAGTTGGACAGATTCTTATAGATTCTTAAAAAGGTAAACATGCACTTGCCATGTGACCCTGCAACCACACTCCTGATTTTAGACAAATGAAAACTATTTTCATACCAAAACCTGTACCCAGTGTTCATAACAGCTTTCTTTCAATAGCCCTAATCAGAAAAAGCCTTGATGTCTTTCAGTTGGTAAATAGTTGAACAAACTGATACCTTCATACCATGGAACATTACTCAAAGAAAAGCGAACTGTTCACATGTGCAGCAACCGGGAAGGACCTCAGTGACCTTATGGTGGGTGAAAAAAGGGCCAATCTCAAAAGGTTACCTACCGTATGCTTGCATTTATACATCCTTCTTCAAATGACACAGTTAAAGCCTTAGGTCAGCGGCTGCTAGTGGGTCTGGAAGTGTGGAGGAGTGACCTTATTTATTTCACAGTGCTGGGGATGGAGCCCAGGGCTCTTGCATGCTAAGCAGGTGCTGTCCCACTGAGTGACAACCCAGGCCAAGCTGCGACTTTATTTTTTTTTTAATTTTTCAATTTTTTTTTTAATGTGGCCTTTGCTTCTTGGATACTTCATTATGTATGTGGTGCTGGGGTTGGAACTTGCGTACTCACGCATGCCAGGAAGTGCTATAACCACTGAGCCACCTCTCCGGCCCCCAAGCTGTGACTTTAAAAGGGCTTTCTTTTGTGGTTAGGGAGCAGTTGCGTGTCTCGGTTGTAATGTTGGTTAAGTGTGAATCGAATCACAGAGGTGCAAGGCTGAGTCCATGTGTACTGTGGAATCTGATAGGCTCTGCAGTCTGTTGACTATACGGTGTCATTGTCTCCTGCTATTGATAATGTGTACTTACAGATGTCTCTAAGACAACTGAGATTTTTAAAAAAAATCTTTTAGTGGTAGAAGAACAGAGCACCTTTATTTTATTTATTTATTTTTATATGTTATTGAGAATTGAACCCAGGACCTCACACGTGCTAGGCCAGTGCTCTGCCATTGAGCTACCACCCCAGTCCCAAGACCATTGAGATTTTGAGGCTATCACTGCAGCCCACTATACCCTGGCTGTTCTCAAAGTGTGGTCATTAGATTCCTGGTGGTGCCCCAAAACCTCTTAAAGTGGCTCTCAGGGTTGGACTGTTTTCCTAGTGACTCGAAGATGTTGGCCTTTTCTTTGCTGTGATGATGTTAGCGCTCGTGGGGCAAAATCATCAGTGAGTACACCTTCTGGCTTCACAGCATAAATCAGGCAGCTGTACCAAGTTGTGTAAAAACACATAAGCAATGTCAAAGCTCAAAAACAAACACAGAAACAAAAAACCACCTTCATTTACTGAAGAATGTTTTTGATGAAAGTTATATATTTAAAAATCAAACTTCATCCCTCAAGAACACATCTTAATTTATTTTTATTTTGCTTTTTATTTAGGTATTGGAGATTGGACTCAGAGCTGCTCTACCATTGAATTACATTCTAAGTCCTTTTTATTTTTTATTATGAGAAAGGGTCCCACTAAGTTGCCCAGACTAACCTTGAACTTGTGATCCTCCTGTCTCAGCCTCCTGAGTTGCTGGGATTATGGGTATGAGCCACACCATGCCCAGCTAGAACATATCTTTTCTAAAATTTTAATTTAAAAATTTTTTTTAAGGAGAGAGAGGGAGGGATGGGGCTGGAGCGGTGGTGCAGTGGGTTGTGGTGCTTGCCTGGCATGTGCAAGGACCTGAGTTCGAACCTCAGCACCACATACTCAGTGAGTCAGATCAACAAAAGCCACATGAAAAACTAAATAAAAATTGATTCTCTCTTTCTCTGTCACTGTTCCTCTCTCTTTAAAAAAATAGTGAGAGAGAATCAGTTTTATTTAGTTTTTCATGTGGCTTTTGTTGCTCTGACACATCATTGTATACATGGTGCCTTGGGTTTAAACCCACGTCCTCGTGCATGCCAGGCAAGTGCCATAACCACTGAGCTATTGCTCCAGTCCCAGACATGTCTTTTTTTTCTTGGTACCAGGGATTGAACCTGGGGTGCTTAACCTCTGAGCCAAATCCCCAGCCCTTTTTATATTTTACTTTGAGGCAGGGTCTCACTAAGTTCTTAGGGCGTTGAGAAGTTGCTGAGGCTGGCTTTGAACTTGCGATCCTCCTGTCTCAGCCTCCTGAGTCACTGGGATTACAGGTGTGCACCGCTGTGCCTGGCTAGAGCATGTCTTTTTAATGTGCTGCGTGATGACGCAGGATGTCCCTGGAGAGCAATTTGGAGTGTGATGATCGTCTCTAGGCAAAGCACTGTGCCATTGTGTGAGTTGTGAGCTGGTGAGTCACTCCTCGTGAAGCTCCATTTTCGCTTGAACATGGCTTTTGGACACACCGTGACAGTTCAGACTTTGGTATTTTTTAGTCAACTTTTCATAAATGATGCTTGTGAGCTAGTCAGTTCAAGGGGAATGACAATTGGTATTTGGGGCAATGATAAAATTCAAACTACTGTTATCAGCTTGAAGTTTGTCAGGTCTTCTACTGAGGTAAGTGGTAATGTGGACACGTGGTATTTTGATATGGTATTATGAAAGTTATCAAAAAGTGGAAGATCTTTATAACTCATTCTCTAAATGGTCAAGGAATAAGAAGACCAAATCATGCATGGTTAACAGATCACTTAACGAACAGAATAGACCAATGAATTTTTTTTAAGAGAGAGGGACAGTGAGAGAGACAGAAAGAGTCAATTTTTACTTAGTTTTTCATGTGGCTTTCATTGCTCCAACACTTTGTTGTGTGCATAGTGCTAGGGTTTCAACTTGCATTCTCATGCATGCCAGGCAAGTGCCGCAACTGCTGAGCCACTGCTCCAGCCCCAACCAATGGATGTTAATGTGATAGAGAACTAGAAATTTCATCAGCACATTACAGCGACACAGCAAAATCAATGTTCGTAGCAGCTCAATTTACAATAGCTATATTATGAAATCAACCCAGATGCCCCTCACTGAATGGATCCAAAAACTCACACACACACACACAATAACAGAGAAAGAGAGAGAGAGAGAGGGAGAGAGGATCAGTTTCATTTAGTTTTTCATGTGGTTTATGTTGCTCTGAGACTTTGTTGTGTACATGGTGCTGGGGTTTTTGAACTCAGGTCCTTGCGCATGCCAGGCAAGCACTGTAACCACTGAGCCACTGCTCCAACCCCTACCATGATGTTCTACTCAGCTATTAGAAACAACGATATTGGGGCTGGAGTGGTGGCTTGGCGGTTACGGTGCTTGCCTGGCATGCATAAGTACATGGGAAAAGAAATGGAATTGGAGATCATCATGTTCGGCAAAATAAGTCAGACTCAGACAAGTATAGCATATCTGTTCTCAAATGTGGAATCTAGAAAAAAAGACAACGTGGAAGTAGAATGGGGAAGGGGAAGGGAATCAGGGGGAAGTGGGTGAGCCAAGGTAATAGGGAGGGTGGGTACAAAGTGCATTATATGCGAGCATTGAAGGCAATGAGAACACTAGGAAAACAGAAACTATATTTCTTTTCTTTCCTTTTTTTTTTTTTTAAAGAAAGAGGAGACGGGGGGGGGGCGACGGGGGAGAGAATCAATTTTATTAAGCTTTTCACATGGCTTTCATTGCTCCAACACTTTGATGCGTATATAGTGCCGGGGTTTGAACCCACGTACTCATGCATGCCAGGCAAGTGCTGCAACCGCTGAGCCACCGCTCCAGCCCTGGAAGCTATATTTCTAATGCATTTAAAGTACTTTAGGGGCTGGAGTGGTGGCTCAGTGGTTTCGGTGCTAGCTTGGCAAGCACGAGGACC
>PVKS010022110.1:0-34228 GCA_004027875.1 Aplodontia rufa | reverse complement strand
CTGAGCCACCGTTCCAGCCCCAAGAGCAGGATTTTCTATGTCTTAGGATCCCACTCTTTCCCCAACTACGCAGGGAGAGGCAGACAGCTTTCTGCGTGACGTTTGTGCACTTGGGTGACTCCGCTGCTTACAGGCAAGGATAGTTAAGGCATTGTGCTTGTGCGCGCAGTGCGTAATTGCCAGGAGTCTTGGTTGCAAAACGGAAGTCATTAAAAAGGCAGAGGCTTTGTGAAGACCGTCTTGGAAAGCTCACGGTCCGTGGAGAGCGAGCCGTGACCCTCCCAGGCCCTGGGGAGGGCGTTCGTGGCTCCATACCTGGCTGCCAGGAACTGTGGTGAGCCCTTTCCTTTAGGGGACAGTGGCGACATTAAATTAGTCCTTGGATATCATCATTAGTGGGCCCTTGTAGCCAGCTCCACCACTGGCAGATTCCTAACACAGCCATCCGGTTTGATTTTTACAACATGGAGAAAACACTAGATGGCCGAAACTTAAAGAGGAAATTCCTGGATGCAGGCTTCGGTCCGATGGTAAGGGGTGAAGGCCAACCTCGTTGCTGTCTAGAGGAAGAGAAGTAGCTTTCAAAACATTTCAAAGTCGGGGCTGGAGCGGTAGCTCAGCGGTTATGGCACTTGCCTGGCAAGCGCGAGGACGCAGGTTCAAACCCCAGCACCATGAACACAACCAAGTGTCAGAGCAACGAAAGCCACGTGAAAAACTAAGTAAAATTAGTTCTCCCTCTCACTGCCCCTCTGTCTTTAAATATAAAAATTAAAACAAAAAAAGATGGGGAGAAGAGAATGTGGTATTTGTCAAAAAGTGTTAGGGCTTTTAAAAATCCCTTTATTGAAATCGTGTTTGTGATATCAGAAATATGGAAATGAAATGTTTTCTTGTTCCACCACCACATACCTTAGTGAATGAGCATGCCAGGCCCCCAGGGATGGAAACAGCTTGCCCCTCTTTCCTTCTAAAAAAATCTTTCTCCCTGTTTTCTCTGCACTTAGCACATTCCTCTGCAGACTCTGCTGAAGTTCATGGTGGACATTGCCCTGGGGATGGAGTATCTGAGCAACAGGAATTTTCTTCATCGGGATTTAGCTGCTCGAAACTGCATGTGAGTGTCCTGGGCCATCCTGGCGGCCGCTGGACCCTGGTACTGGGGAGTGACTACCATTGACCAAACATGGAGGGGAAGCGAGTTTAGAAGGGGCTTGCTCTGGGTGGGATTTATATATTATATTATTTCATTAGAAGCTTGTTTGATTGTTCAACAAATAAATTTCTGAATAAAGGTAAATGATGGCTATGGAAGAAATCATGCTGAGTGAAGTCAGCATAACCCAGAGAACCAAGGGTCCAATGTCTTCACTCATCTGTGGAGGCTGGAGCTAGACCCTGGCCATTGAGAAAGGAGGTCAATTCTCATGTTTAAAATCCGGATAAGATGTAATGTCATACAACCTAAGGCATTCGTAGAGATGTATTGGGAAGCGGGGAGGGATAAGGGTGGGTAATTTGGGGGGTGCTCTTGGGGGTAAATCTAATTTTCAGAATATATATATATTATATTATTTCGTTAGAAGCTTGTGTGATTGTTCAACAAATAAATTTCTGAATTAAAAGAAAGGAAAAAAGAGGGACAGTGAGAGAGAAAGGGAGAATCAGTTTTATTTAGTTTTTCATGTGGCTTTCATTGCTCGAACACTTCGTTGTACCCGTGGTGCTGGGGTTTGAACCAGTGTTCTTGGGCATGCCAGGCAAGCGCCCTAACTGCTGAGCCACCGCTCCAGCCCCTACTCTTAATTTTCACGCTGTCATTGGAGTGGACAAACCAGATGTGATCTTTGGGCACCTTCCCACAGTTATCAGCTAGCTTTGGGTGTAGAGTTCCATGTAAGTCACCTGATTCGATGACATGGTGACAGTAGTGCAGAGTGACATGAGGACAGTGGTGGAAACTGTGGAGATCGTATCCCTATGTGTTCATGTGCCTTCTCGTGAAGAAGTTTCATACCTGAGTCCCAGAAGCTTTGCCTTCGTGGTTGATGAGGATGTAGGGTACAAGAACTTGGGACTAGAGTTCACCCATTGCTTTGACAGAGCTGTTACCTGCGGTAATCTTCACGCCCCATAACTATGATTTTTTTTTCTTTACTGGTTTTTATTTAAATACTTTTTCTACCATGAAGGGAGGACCATGAAAATTTTTCTGTTAATATTTCCTTCAGGGGCTGGAGTGGTGGCTCAGTGGTTACGGTGCTTGCCTAGCATGCGCGAGTACACAAGTTCAAACCCCAGCACCATGAACACAACCAAGTGTCCAAGGAATGAAAGTCACATGAAAAACTAAATAAAATTGCTTCTCTCTTTCTCTCCTTCTCACTGTCCCCTCTTTCTTTATAAAATATATGTTTCCTTCACGTTTTTCCTACCAGCTTAGAGTAAACAATGGCCCAGTTTGCCCTGAACAGAGAGATGTCCCAGGACTTTTGGTTTTAAAATCAATACCAGACAAAAAAAGGACATGTTAGTCACCCACTGCCATTTCTCTTCCTCCTCTCTCTCCCTCTCTTCGGACTCCCCGTATTTCCCCTCTCCCCTCTTTCCTCCTCCTTTTCCTCTAGGAACTGCTTTAAAAACTTGAGCTACAAATGTAATTGTGTCCCTTTAATTTTTCAGTTAATTCCTCCAGCACCTACCTGACTGTCTTAGGAGGAAGTCCAGTATCTTGAGCCGGGCACAGTGGCACTGGCCTGTAATCTCAGTGACTCTGGAGGCTGAGGCAGGAGGATTGCAAGTTTGAGGCCAGCCTCAGCAATTTAGCAAGGCCCTAGCAGTTTAACTCACAGGGCCAGCACTGCTTCAGGACTCCAAGTGGGACAGCTAGAGGGGCACTAGCTCAGTCCATCAGAGGCCTGGGCTTTGAGCTACTGCTCCTTCCAGTCCTACACTGCATCTCTGTCCCCTCCGCCGTGCTCAGGTGTCCTCACAGGGCAGGTCCCACGCAGGCAGAGTGATGTAGCAGGGTGACCCTCCAGCTCCAAGCAGGCCCCCCCAGGCTGTCAGGGCCCGCGTCTTCCTGGGTCACTTACAAATGCTTTGCGCCACATCTAATGTAGACCTGAGATGAAGGCTGAGCCTCTAGGGTGCTAAGGTCTCCGACTCGCTCTCTGCAGGTTGCGAGATGACATGACTGTCTGCGTGGCAGACTTTGGCCTCTCCAAGAAGATCTACAGCGGCGATTACTACCGGCAAGGCCGCATCGTCAAGATGCCAGTGAAGTGGATTGCCATGGAGAGCCTTGCTGACCGTGTCTACACGAGCAAAAGCGACGTGGTGGGTGCCCGGCTCTGACTCAGGCCCCCAGGGCAAAGATGAGGACACCCTGGAGAAAATGACAGGGATGGTGTCACAGGTCATTGGTAAACTGAGGGTTGGGAGCGTGCTCAGACCGCTCCTGGTTCCTGCAGGCTCCTGCAGTTCAGACACAGCAGCAGAGTCTGTGATCTGTGCCTTGCACGGGACCTGCCTTGGTTCCTGTTTTCCTTTGCTTCCTGCCCACGACTGAGCCATTTCATATTCACATTAAAGGGAATGACCCATGCCAGGGCCCTTTGGAACCAGTGGGCTGCAGATGAGGTGCTGCGTAATGACACCCTCCACCCTAGGCTGGGGAAGAAGCCGCGACAGTGGGGCAGAGCGTTCAGTCGCGCAGCAGTGAGATGAGGCTCCGTCTGCCACTGTCAGGTTTCCCGGAACAGCTTTGGTAAAAGCACAGAGCTGTGTCGCCCCTGTTGTTGCCAGGTCGCCAGAGCAGCGGGTCTCGGGCATAATCACCAGCTTTGTGTGCTGACTTTGGGGCTTTAAGGAAATGACCTTTCCCGATGAAGAAGCCCATTCAGGCTTTGTGGAAAGACTTTGCCTCCTAACTCGCTGTTGCTTTGTTCCCAGTGGGCATTTGGCGTGACCATGTGGGAAATAGCCACGCGGGGAATGACTCCCTACCCCGGAGTCCAGAACCACGAGATGTATGACTACCTCCTCCACGGCCACCGGCTGAAGCAGCCCGAGGACTGCCTGGACGAACTGTGAGTGGTCGCCCTGTCCCTGGGCGTTCTGCAAGGACCTGGGGGGACACAGCCATGGAGGGCTGCTGTTAGCCAAGTGGGCACGCAGACATGGCAGCTGCAGACATCCCAGGCAGGTGGCGTGTGCGCTTTGCCAGTGATGCGGCTGTCCCCCTGTGGCTTGCTCTTCTAGAAGGTCTCAGCCACGATTGATGGACACTGTCAGAACAGGGCGACATGAGCCGGGTGCAGTGGTGCACACCTGTAATCCCAGCAGCTTGGGAGGCTGAGGCAGGAGGACTGCAAGCTCAAAGCCAGCCTCAGCAGCTTAGCAGGGTCCTAAGCCACTTAGCAAGACCCTGTCTCAAAATAAAAAATAAGAAGTGGGGGGCTGGAGCGGTGGCTCAGTGGTTTCGGCGCTTGCCTGGCAAGCATGAGGACCCGGGTTCAAACCCCAGCACCATGTACACAACTAAGTGTTGGAGCAACTTAAGGCTATGTGAAGAACTAAATAAAGTTGTTTCTTTCTTTCTCTGTCTCTCTCACTGTCCCTCTCTCTTTAAAAAAAAAAAAAATAAGAAGTGGTCGGGATTAAGTCCCTTAAGTGTTTAAGTGTCCCTGGGTTCAATCCTCAGTACCCCTCCCTCCTCCCCAAAAACAAAACAAAACACAGCAATATTACATCTTCCCAGGCTCTGAAAGCATCTCTGAGAAATGTATTCTATCAACAAACAGGTTTACAAACAGCCTGGCAATGTTTCAGTGTGCACCCTGAGACCGTGCTCAGCCAAGTGTGAGCGTTCCCAGCCTCTGCCACGGTGCACGCCCCATCCCAAGAGGCCCCTGTCTTCAAGGCAAGGCACTGTAGGGAAAAAATCCTGGCCCTGGGGTGGGACAGGCCACCTCCTAACTAGCCATGTGTGTGACCATGGCAACGGACTCAACCGCTCTGTGCCTCATATTGTCAGCCTCAAGAACAACTAGCTAGAGAGCTGTTGTAAGGACTGAGTTAGACCATATGGAGTCGAGTGTGGGGGCCGCGCCTGGGATCCCAGCCCCTCGGGACGCTAAGGCAGGAGCGTCGCAAGTTCCAGGCCAGCCTCAGCAGCTTAGCAAGCCCCTGTCTCAAAATAAATATAAAAAGGGCTGAGGATGTGGCTCCGTGGGAGAGCACCCCTGGGTTTAGTCCCCAGCAAGAAAAGCAAGAAGCATGTGGAGCGTTCACCCCGTGGGAGGCGCACAAGGGAGTGCTCCACAGTGCCAGTTGGTTTTTTTGTTTATTTTTTAAGAAAGGACAGTCAGACACAGAGAGAGAGAGAGAGAATCAATTGTTTTTAAAGGCAGGACAATGAGAGGGAGAGAGAGAAAGAGACAGAGAGAATCAATTTTTATTGAGTTTTTCACGTGGCTTTCGTTGCTCTGTCACTTAGTTGTGTACGTGGTGCTGGGGTTTGAACCCGCGTACTTGCACATGCCGGGCAAGCACTTTAACTGCCGAGCCACCGCTCCAGCCCACACAATGCCAGTTGTGAATATGTGAATAGCCTCGTTGCAAATCCATCCCCCCAAGCACCTTGCTGTACTGTCCAGAATAATGCCCCATAAAACAGCCTGTGTCTTGGTGAGCCTGCCCTTGGGCTTGGAGAGGGACAGTCTCTCCACAGTTAATCAGGAACATTTCAGGAGCCTGGGCCTGTGCTGGCTCAGCCATGGGACAGCATGGTGGGCACGGGTGCTGGGGAGCAAGCTCAGCCCCTGCTCGCGATGGAGAGGCCTGGGTGAGTCTGCACACCGCCTCCCAGGCCTGTCTAAGGCCAACAGAAGGCGGCTGTTTCCATCCAAGCCCCGCCCCAGCGGTGGTCATGGTGGGTGTCGCTGTGGTCCAAGATGTCTCACGGTGAACAGAAGCAAGCACTGTAAGTCCCTCATAAAATCCTGAAGTTCGAATTCAATTAGTTCCAGGATTTCATGGTAAGGAAATGTTTGCTTCCACAAACGATGGCACGGTACTGACCGGGACGACTTTTGCTGGTTTCTTTCTTAGCTTTCCCTAAAGCAGTTGCCATTTGCAGTGGCCAGCTGGGATCTCAGCGAGGTCGAGCAGTGTCATGTGGCTTCCAGACATTTCATGTAGACCCAAAATGTGGGGCTGCTGAGTCAGAGACTTTTGGGTAGCAGAGTTTGCACCCGTTGTGTGGCTGGGGAGTCGGGCACATGCAGACGGGCCATTGTCCCCACGTTCCTGCTGGCTCCGTACACCAGGCTTGCAGAGCTGCTGTGGCCAGCATGCTGCTGAACTAGGTTTCTTCCTGGGTCCTCACCTCAGGGTGCTGGCTAGCAACACGTCCCCAAGGAGACCTTGTGCTTCCTTCCGGGACATTTCTGTTTAAAAGTCAAAGAGATGCTCAGCTTCTCCTGCAGGATTGCTGTCTGCACGGGGTGAACTTGCTCCAATGTTTAGTTGCCCTTTGGTTATTTAAAACCAACTATGTGAAATACAATGATGTCCATCACAGAGCTCCTCTGTGCCCCACTCCCCACTCCCAGGACTGATGCCACCGTCCACTTCTATGGGACATCATGGCCCCCTGCAGCCCTTTGCTGGTTGGCACTGTGGTTCATGGCTCTGGTGCCCATCCCCTCTCCCTCCAGCATGACATCTAGGAGCCACCTCATTCTTTATTTGCCCTGCAGATGTCCTTCAGAGTCCCCCTCCTCTTCTGTTCCCATCACTGATACTGTCAGACCATCGAAACCCAAAGCCTGGACAGGCCTAGGGTCATCCACTCCCCGACCTGAGTCACAGTGACATCGTGGCAGAAAGGAGCAAATGAGTGCATGTTGTACATTTCCTCTTTCCCTCTTCCTCACCCCCAGCCTCCTGGGATAGCAACCAGAGTGACCTCTCGAAAATTATAATCGGAGGCTGGGCGTGTAGCTCAGTGGTACAGCTGTAGTTATCAGGCACAAAAACCTGAGTTTGCTCCCCAGCACCACAACTAACCAAATCAGTCAATCTACGATCCGATTGTGGAATGCTGCTAGTTATAATGTGCGCACGTTTCCCATTGCCCATGGGGTCAACCCCAAATTGTTGGGATGTGCCCTGTATCAGGCAGTGTGATCGAGTGCTCTAGAAGCTGGGCTATGGCACCAGGAACCCCTGGATCTGAGGCACAGTGCCTCAGAACTGTGTCGGGTTCTTCCTCTAGAGTCAGGGTACCTGTGTTAGCCGAGGGGGCAAGCTATTGTCCACAGAAGTGTGTTGCACGAGGCTCAAGGGGTCAACATGAAGGAAAGATCAGGGGTGGGAGCAGGCTGGTGTCGCATGGGCAGGGAGCTGCCACTGTACGCCAGACCCTCTCTTCGGCAAGCTCCTGCCACCCTTTGGGAGGGACCCGCATTTCCTCCCCATGGGGCTGCTGGGAGGTGTAAATGGCTGAAGTGCCTCAGCCCACATAGGGCCAGCATTCCCAGGAATGTTGGATCTGTATCAGTCACAGAGCTGAGGCTCATAATCAGGGCTCCACACGCCTGGCTGCAGCTCTGCACCGAGGACACCAGTGCACACCCACCCTGCGCCCCTTGCAGAAGCCCTCCTCCACCCACTGACCCATACCCACCCCACGCCCCTTGCAGGAGCCCTCCTCTACCTACTGACCCACCTTTCTGTCTGCTTCCACCCATCGCAGTCTAGACCCAGTAAAGAGCAAAGCTGTGGGCTGGAGCAGTGGCTCAGCTGTTATGGCACTTGCCTGGCATGCATGAGGAACCGGTTTCGAACCCCAGCTCCACATACACAACAAAGTATCTGAGCAAGCAAAGCCACATGAAAAACTAAATAAAATTGATTCTCTCTTTCTCTCACTGTCCCTCTCTCTTAAAAAAAAAAAAAAATCAAATCTCAACAGAAAGACAAAAAAGACCACTTCCAGTGGCAATTACCAAACATCTCTTTTTCCATCCATAAAATCGAAATCACCAAAGTCCCAGCCTTCCTTTAATCAGCAGGTGGGAGTCGTCAATCACCTTGATGCACACTGTGAAATCGCCCTTTTATGGGATGGGTGAAACTGTACCCATGCTCACTGTGTCTGTAAAAGTCATATTTACGTTTTTATATGTTGCGTATGGTATTGAACAGAAAGGCAAATAAGTTTCAAATGATATCACTACTCTTCTGTCTGGGGGAAAAAGATAGATTAGACACTTTCTTCCAAAAACGTGGAATAAATGAAAGTGAATTAAATAGCTACAGCCCCTTGATGGAGTAATGAAAAGGACATTATGTCCCTAAGGACTGAGTTTCTCCAAGCTCATCTCAGGTCAAAAACAGGGAAGTCTCTGTGGCAGACAGAGAGTCATGCAAATTGATTTTTACCATGAAAACCTCAGAAATACAAATAAAAATTGTCTGGTCTAAATGTCTATTGAGGGTAAGACAGGGAAACTAAAAAGAACTCCCAAGCCTAAAACGAGGATGAGGATGAGGACTGCAGGATGGGGAAGGTGCCCCACAGCTATCTCAGCGTCCCATGCTGAGGCGCAGTCGGTCCCTCCTGGGTACAGTGCAAGTGTCCACCTCTGCAAGCCTGTGCAAGTGTGGATAAAGGCTCAGAAGCAGATACACGAGAAGATGGTGTTTCACTTCGGTGGAGCTCTGCGTGCTGCGTGTATGTCAGCAGAACTCGCCATAGATCGGCAGGATGTAATTAAATGGGAATATTGGAAGTGCCTATTTCTGTCCCTGAGATGCCCACAGTCTACTGCATGCAACAGACAATTTAAATTCAGATCATTTTCTTTCTTCTTCTTTTTCAAGAAAGAGGGACAGTGAGAGAGAGAGAAAGATAGAAGCAATTTTTATTTAGTTTTTCACGTGATCTTCCTTGCCCAATACTTCGTTGAGTACGTGGAGCTGGGGTTCGACCCACATACTCTGCGCATGCAAAGCAAGCACCGTAACCACCGAGCGACCGCTCCAGCCCCTCAGATCACTTTCTTATTCAGTGATATTAATATCAATTTCTCACGACAGAAAAGGGTCACAATGAAATGACGGTGTAGCCTGCTTTTTCTCAACCTGGTGATTCCTAGTTGTTATTTTTCTGTTTCATTGGACTCCTTTAAATGCTCCTCCATTGTAATTCTAATTATATTGGACCCTGGGAAGGAACAAATAACCCAGAAAGGGGCCATCCCCTATGGAATTCAGCAGAAAAGATGGTGAGGAGCAGAGCGTAGGAATTGTCCCATCTGAATCTGCTTCTCTTGCCACCTGTGTGGCCATGATCATTTTTTTCAAAGGGACAATGACGAGGCTGTTGGGAAGATGAGATGTGTTTCAATAAAACTTTATTTACAAGGCTGGAGCTCAGTGGTCATGGTGCTTGCCTGGCACACTCGAGGACACAGGTTCGAACCCCAGCTCAGGAGCAATGAAGGCCACGTGAAAAACTAAATAAAATTGATTCTCTCTTTCTCACTGTTGCCCTTTCTTTAAAAATAAAAAAAAAAAAAGTTATTTACAAAGCAGTTGGTGGTGCAGATTTCCAGGAGTCATAGTTTGCCAATACCTGTATAAAGAAAAGGATGTTAAATGCTCTTCGTTTGCAGAGGTATATGTAATTGCTAATATATCCTTTCTTCCTGGAAACAGTCACTTCCTTGTCAAATACCCATGGAACATTTACAAAAAAGTTGAATAAACATTAAGCTACCAAAAAAAAAAAATAGGCCTGGGGCAGTGGCTCAGCAGGTGGAGCACTTGCCTGGCATGCCCAGGTTTGAACCCCAGCACCATATATACGGCTAAGTGAGAGACAAAGCCCAGCTGAAAAAATAAATGAAATTGATTCTTTAAAAATAAATAAATAGGGGCTGGAGCGGTGGCTCAGTGGTTTCAGTGCTTTCCTGGCAAGCATGAGGACCCAGGTTCAAACCCCAGCACCACGTACACAACTAAGTGTTAGAGCACCTAAAGCCATGTGAAAAACTAAATAAAGTTGTTTAAAAAAAAAAATAAATAAATAAATAAATAAATAGAGGGCTGGAAGCATTGGCTCAACGGTTGCGGCACTTGCCTGGCACGCACGAGGTGGTGAGTTCAAACCCCAGCACCACATGCACAACGAAGTTTCAGAGCAGCAAAGGCCACATGAAAAACTAAATAAAATTGATTCTCTCTCTCTTCTCTCTCTCTCTCTCTGTCCCTCTCTCTTAAAAAAAAAAAAAAGAATAGGATCTCAATAATTTCCATAAAAAGTCAAGTGCTGATTGACAGGTGTAAGGGTTGGATGAGGACGCAGGGTCGGGCTGTGCAGGGGTGATTGCCTGCTGTCCTTTCAGGTACGAAGTCATGTACTCGTGCTGGAGCGCAGACCCCCTGGACCGGCCCACCTTCTCGGTGCTGAGGCTGCAGCTGGAGAAGCTCCTGCAGAGCTTGCCCGCCGTGCAGGACAAGGTGGAAGCCCTCTACATCAACACCCAGCTGCTGCAGGGGGCCGAGGGCTTGGCTGAGGGGGAGCCCCTGGCCCAGTTGGACCTGCGCATCGATCCCGACTGCATCATCGCCTCGTGCACCTCCTCGGTCAGCGTGGTCACCGCGGAAATTCACGAGAACAGACCTCAGGAAGAAAGGTACATCCTGAACGGTGGTGGTGAGGAGTGGGAAGACCTGGCCTCCGCCCCCTCTGCCACGGACTCCGCTGGGAAGAACGGGGCTCAGCTGGAGGACAAGCTCGTGAGGAATGGGGTCTCCTGGAGCCATCCTAGCACGCTGCCCCTCGAGGGCCCTTCACCAGATGAACAGGTGCTTGCAGATGACTCCTCAGGAATCCTGGTGTGAGGGCCCAGAGGGAGATGCACTGAGATCCAGGAGACTGTCCCCGGCCGGGGGATCCCGTGATGCCAGATCCTTTGACATTTGTCTCCCTTCCAACGTAGCCCCAAGGCACCAGGGGAGTGTGGTCAAGTAAGTCCTCATTAAAATCCCATAATAGGCCAGAGGTGATGGTGCACGCCTACAATCCCAGCGACTCAGGAGGCTGAGGCTGGAGGATCACAAGTTCAAAGCCAGCCTCAGAACTTTGGTGAGGCCCTGAGCAACTTAGAAAGACCCTGTCTCAATATAAAATGTTTAAAAAGCGTTGGGGATGTGGCTTAGTGGTTAAGCACCCCTGGGTTCAATCCCTGGTACTGCTCCCACCTACCCCCCCAAAAAAATACCCATAACGTGGTCATGGATGTAACCCAGTGGGGTAGCACCCATTTGTGTGTGCGAGACCTTGGGTTCTAACCCCAGCACCCCTCAAAATAAAAATACATAATATATATTTATTTAAAAGAGAAAATATATGTATATGGTGAAAGGAGAGGATATTATATTTTAATAAAAGATGACATTTTAATTTCACTTATCTTGCAGATGTTAAAATTTAAGCTCCTGCTAGTCCTGGATGATAACATTTGTAGAGAGTCAAAAAAAATTTTAAAGCTCTTTCTTTCTTTGTGACTATTAAGTGTAAATATATTTGTAAAATGAAATGCCACATTTGACTTTGCATTCGGTCTTATTGAAATCTGTGCCTCTATGCATTGTGTATGATATGAAGGATTCATTTAATATGTGCAGTTTTATAATTGATTACTTTTCAAATGTGACTTCCTAATAAAATGTGACGGAGGAAGGGAGTTGAGCTACCTGCTACCTGGAAAGGCGCCATCCCAGGCAGCCTCTGTGCTGTCTCCCTGCAGCCACTCTGTCCTTGACATTGCGCTTTAGAGAGCTGGAAAAGCCACGCGAGAGTCCATAGATGAGGAGTGAAAGATAATAGGTCGAAACGCAGTCTGATGGGAAAGATCTAGAATCAACAAGAAGAGCGCCGGACAGGTGAGCCACTTTTCCATTTAGGAGGCACGACTTCCCATGCGGGGCAGGTCACCGTTCCAGGGCTCAGCACACCTGAATTCACGTCATAGTTTGAGTGCTCCATGCGAACTGTCCTGTTGAAACTGTGTCTCTTGATGCTGTGGGTACAAGTGTGGCCATCAGGTCTAGGCCAGGAAATCAAGGCCTGGAAAGATTGAGTGACCTGCTTTTGGCCCATGTCTAGAGGGTGAGTGAGCTAAATTTAGAACATCTGATGAAGTATATGCCTGGGGCAGCTGCACATTACTACAACTAAATCCCTGAGGCAATTGACTTACAAAGAGAAAAGGTTTGTTTCGCTCATGATTTGGAGACTCAGATTCAAGATGGGGCTGCTCACGCTGGTTGGGCCTCTGATGAGGGTGGTAGAAAACATGCACGTGGCAGGCAAGTGCACATGTCACCAGCCAGGAAGCAGAGAGAATGGACAGGTCGGGGTCTCACAGGCCCCTTTGGGGACACTCCCCCAGTGACCTCAGAACACACATCCAAACCAAAGCAGGGCTCACTCCAGAGCCTCTGACCTTTGAATCCTATTAATAAATATAGATATCATGACCGTATGCCAGACAAGGCTCACCAGTCACTTAGTCCTTGTAGCAATGCCGACTGGTGGGTATTGCTATTGTCCCTGCTCTGCAGATGGGGGGAGCTGGGGCTGGAGGAGGCCAGCTTACTACAGGGCAGGAGATTGAGTTGTCCCTTGGGGCAGCTCTGCAGGCTCAGGGCCACTGGCACCCTCAAAGCTGTCTGCTGCCCACTCATGAGCAGGCTCATCCAGAAACCCTGCAATCTTCAGGGACCAGCGTCTACACAGGTCAGGGGTGCAGCTGCCACAGCCCGGGTCCTGGTCCAGCTATGTGTGTAGGACCTCCTCAGGTCCTACAGACTGCGAGCCTGGGCCACTGTGCCAGGGCTTTTTTCTTTTTTTCGAGACTTTAACAAAAATGGCAGAGATTTGCTTCATCCAGCAGAGCACTGGTTAAGAGGAGCATGGTGAGAGCAGAGGGTGCTGAAATCTCACCCAGGACTCTGGGTCCACGGTGTTCTGTTTTGTTTTGTTTTGAAGAGAGAGGGACAGTTAGAATTTTATTTTTAGTTTTTCACGTGGCTTTCATTGCTCAGACACTTTGTTGTGTTCGTGGTGCTGGGGTTTGAACCCGTGCACTCACACAAGCCAGGCAAGCGCCCTATCCGCTGAGCCACTGCTCCAGCCCCGGGGCCACAGTGTTCTTAGCCATGTTCGAGTGCCTGAAAATTTGGAAGGCATGAACTTTCAAACCATCCATTGGTCAAAGGTCAGGAGTCTGAGGAGGATTCTGGAACAGAGAGGAGACCTCTACTGGAACCTTCAGGGGCTGGAGCAGTGCACAACGCTTGCCTGGATTGTGCAAGGACCCGGGGTCATACAGCACCACGTACACAACCAAGTGTCAGAGCAACGCAAGCCACATGAAAAACTCAATAAAATTGATTCTCTCTCTCACTGTCCCTCTCTCTCTTAAAAAAAAAAAAGAATTTCAGGACAGGCAGAGGAAATTTACAGTAAAAATCAGTACCTGGGTACAGAGCTTATGAATATTCATAATCAGGGGTTGAATGTGGATGAGACTTTGGAAGTGAGAAGTCCCTTCAAGGAATCCTGCTCAGCTTCATTATCATCTGATTATGCAGCTAAGGGGTGTGTGAGTACATACGATATTTAGCCTTATTGAGCAAAAAGGTCAAGTGCAGTCAGGAGCCTTTTTCTTATGCACCTGTGCAAGAGTCCAGCAGGAGCAGGCTGGGGAGCGACTAGGTAGACTGTCACTTTGTCCAATCTAGTGCTGGCTGGATGCCTGTGGCAGCGAGTTGGGCAGCTCCTGTAGGAGCCTGGCTCAAACACTGTGGACAGGAGCTGAATCTCCCCACCTGTTTCCCCCGTTCCCTGGCTCACACTCAGAGGCAAACTCTTGCACTATCTTAGCATAAGCTGAAAACAGCCTTTTATATTCTGCATCGTATAAACTCAAATTACTTTTGTAAGTGGCTCTTTCTTACGGGCAAAAAGTAGGAGAGAAAACAGGAAGACCCAAGTCAGGTCATTGTCTCCAGCTAAGCCAGGACTAGGGTTAGGAGGTCAAGAGGACAAGGAAATACATGCCAGAAATACTGACCGTAGTTGGAACGCAACACAGAGAATTTTTCATTTTTATTTTCTTCCTTCTTCCTCCTCCCACCCCCGGTACTGGGGATTGAGCCAAGGGTGCTTTACCACTGAGCTACACCCCCAGCCCTTTTTATTTTTTAAGTAGATTGACACAGGGTCTTGCCAAGTTCCTGAGGCTGACCTCAAACTTGCGATCCTCCTGCCTCAGCCTCCCAAGTAGCTATGAATACAGGTGTGCACTACCACACCTGGATTTTTTTCTTTTTCTTGCTCTTCTTACTGAGTGAGAGGAGAAATAAGTCCCCCAGAGCTGGACCCTGTGGCCAGGGGCAGGGCGATGCCTGTCAGGTTTCTTGGACAGTTTTGGGCAGCTCACTTGACTTCCCTAGAGCCGAGTTTTCTTGAAGTCAAGACCTCCAAGAGCTCTTCCAACGTGCTATTAGAAGCATCATGCCTTGTGCCGTGCAAACCAACGTTTGCATATTACAAATATTCTCCCCGAGCGTGTTATCGGCTCCCTCCAAAGTAACACAAATGCACTCAAAAATAAAATTGCAAAGTAACACAAATGCATTCAAAAATAGAATTAAAGGACAGGCTGAGAGCAGCTCAGGGGCAGAGCATGCATGAGGCCTGGGTTCAGTTCTCAGCTCAGCACCAAACACAAATAAATTGATTTAATTTGATTTAAAGAGAGAGAGGGAGAATGTCACCTTAGCCAGCCACATGTGTGGTTGGGGAGGTTCAGAATGAAGGAGGTGGTCCTCACCACGAAGCTCAGCAGCTGCTGGGCTCAGGAGCAGGCCACGCCCTTCTTCCCCTCTCCTTAGAGACTGAGAGCCAGGTGCCCTCCAGGCAGCCGGGCCTTATCCACCAGAGCACTTGGGCACACAAGGTGGGTCTGAATGTCTTCTGGCAAGGGGAGATTCTCTGCCTCCATAACCTCCAGACCACTCACAAGTTCCCCACGCAGGAAATGGGCTAAACCACAGTTGCTCATCCACGGATCAGACTGAGTCTGGCCAGACCAGTCCTCATCCGTGCAGGGCAGGAAGGCCAAAAGTTCTCCTTGCCTATGCACAAACAGGTCGGAACTTCTGCTGAGTCAATGGGAAAATGAGTGACCCCAAAATAAATGAGCTGCAGCAGCAACTTAACTTCTCCAAAGACCTTCAGTCACTCTAGGTGACAAGTGGGAAAACAGGAAGTATTCTTTTCAGCCGTCAGTAATGTTCCCATTTTTAGATGTTCCTATACTTTTTATTCTCTTGCTTTTAAAGTTCTAACGACAGCAACAAACCTGCCATTCTGTTTACCTTAAGCCTGTCCAGTTACCCTATTGGTATTTAAATGGAATGCTTATTTCTAGAAACTATAACCCACAGGCCACTACCTCAGAATGTCTTCAGGTCTTGGATGCTTTATGAAAAAGGGGTTTCATTGTATAGATATTTGAAAGAAAAACTTGAGAATTATATATGTTAACTCTTCCTTACCTTGAGGGTGTGAGAGTTTTTTGTTTTGGTTTGTTTTTTTGTTTGCTTGTTTTGATTCTGGAGATTGAACCCAGGGGTACTTAATCACTGAGCCACATCTCCAGCCCTTTGTATTTATTTATTTATTTTTGAGACAAGGTCTTGCTAAGTTGCTTAGGACCTTACTAGTTTGCAAAAGGCTGCCTTGGAACTTCCCATCCTCCCTCATCCTCCCTAGCCACTGGGATTACAGGTAAGGACATGATCTTTTAAAAATTAATTTATTGAGACTGCACAATTATAAATTCTAACCAAGAAAGTATTTCTGAGCAACGTCATATGAGGCCACAAAATCAAATTGGTCATTCACAGTGTCCACAGAGGGGAAGGTTGTGTGCTAGGCAACGGGCCCTGGCAAAGAAGGACGATCCAGGCCTTACTGTCTTAAGCGACAGTGCAGAGGAGGGAACGGAGGGCTTCCAGTGAGTCAGTTTCTTCTAAAGAACGTTCCTCACCATGCTCTGATTTGCATGAGGTCCATGAATGTCACAGCGAAGCTTAGCAGTCAGACTGCAGATGCTGCTTGGACAGCGTAAGAAGCCTCAGCATTAGAAACCGGTGCCTTCTGGCTGGAGTGGTGGCTCAGCCTTAGAGTGCTTGCCTGGCATGTGCGAGGACGCAGGTTCAAACCCCAGCACCAGGCACACAACGAGTGTTGGAGCAACGAAGGCCACGTGAAAAACTAAATAAAATTGATTCTCTCACTGTCCCTCTGTGTCCTAAAAAGAAAGAAAAAGAAAAAGCCCACTTGAAGGCCCTGCCCCTTAGCTCTTACAATTAATGGGCCATAGCTTGGGGTTTGGGAGCCTGAGCTGTGCCACGCCACTCCCAATCTGAGCGGTCCTAGGAACGCAGGCTTCAGCTTTACACCCTTACTGATGGCTTGTTTCCACAAACATAGCTGCGCTTTACTAAAAAACATATATGTGTCTGATTCCTTTTCTATGCTTCACATTAGACATCTCTATCTTCAAGTTTGATTCCTTCTGCTAATTCACCTCTGTTGTTGAATTTCCCAGAGAGCTTTGCATCTCAGTTATTGTACTTTTTTTCAACTCTGAAAGTTCCACCTGATTACCTTTTTTCAAATATTTATTTATTTTTAGAGGGACAGTGAGAAAGAGAAAGAATCAATTTTATTTAGTTTTTCACGTGGTTTTCACTGCCCCAACACTTCATTGTGTATGTGGTGCTGGGGTTTGAACCTGTGTCCTCACACATGCCAGGCAAGCACTGTAACTGCTGAGCTCCAGCCCCTTTGCTTTTATTTTTTAAGCCTGACTTTCAACAAGGCAGCCGTGGCTCAGCATGGCTTAGTACTAAAGACAATGATTGGTAGGACATTATATTTAAACATTTTGAGCCAGTAAGACTTCCACTTTTGTCAAGTCTGTAGATTGTACAATATTTCCCAAGGTCAGAAAGTTTATAAGTTGCCCCATATTCACTAAGCTTCTTGTTTATTCACTAAATGTGAAAATATTAATCATTCCACTCAAAAGACAAAGATTGTCTATCTAGATTTTTTTAAAAAAATGTATAGCCTGAATATATAAAGAGCTCTTACAACTCAATAAAAGGACAAATAATCTTTTTCATTTTAAACTGGAGATTGAACCAGGGGTGCTTTACCAGTGAGCTACATCCTTAACCTTTTATGTTTTTTGTTTTGAGGCAGGGTCTTGCTAAGTTGCCCAGACTGACCTTGAACTTGTGATTCTCCTGCCTTTGCCTCCCAAGTTGCATGTGCCATGATTCCTGGTAAAATGGTCCCATTTAAAACTGAGTAAATGGGTTGGAGCGGTAGCTCAGTGGTCAAGGCGCTTGCCCGGCATGCGCAAGTACATGAGTTCAAACCCCAGCACCACATACACAATGAAGTGTCAGAGCAATGAAAGCCATGTGAAAAACTCAATAAAAACTGATTCTAAAACAAAACAAAACGAGACCAAAAACAAACAAACAAAGAAAACAAAAAAAAAAACTGAGCAAATGATTTGAATATACATTTCTCCTAGGATGGTATACAAATGCCCAATAACATGGAAAGATGCTTGGTATCATTAGTCATTGGAGAAGCTCAAGTCAAAATCATAATGAAATACCCAACAGAAGAGATAGAATCAAAAACCCAGGTTTCAAGAAGTATTGGGAAGAACATGGAGCAATTGGAACCCTTCTACATTGTCACTATGAACTGAATGTGTCTCCCCGAAGGCTGAAGCCCCCACCTCCAGTTGTATTAGATGGGGCCCTTTGAGGAAGTAATAAAGGTTAAATGAGCTCGAGACCGGGCTTCTGATCAGGCTCTGATCTGACTAGTGTCTTCATAAGAAGAAACACCAAAATGCTCACCTTTGCTGCCCTCCATGAGTCATAAAGAGGTCATGTGAGGGCTGGAGCGGTGGCTCAGCAGTTATAGCACTTGCCTGGCATGGGTGAGGACCTGGGTTCAAACCCCCGCACCACATACAGAACGAAGTGTTGGAGCAACAAAAGCCATGTGAAAAACTAAATAAAATTGATTCTCTTTCTCTCTCACTGTCCCTCTCTCTTACAAAAGAGAGAGAGAGAGAGAGAGGTGTCATGTGAGCACACAGTGAGACTGGGCTTCTGCAACAAAAAGCCAGAGCCCTCAACAGACACCTTGCTGGCACCTTCAGCTGGGACTTCCATTCTTCAGAAGTGAGAAAACAAAATTCTGTGGTTCAAACCACCAGCCTAGGGGCTGGAGCAGTGGCTGGGAGGTTATGGCGCTTGCCCAGCATGTGCAAGTACATGGGTTCAAACCCCAGCACCATGTACGCAGCTACATATCAAAACAATGAAAACCAAATGAAAAACTAAATATAATTGATTCTTTCTTTCACGGTCCCTCTCTCCCTCTCTCTCCTTTTTTCTTATTAAAGAGAAAGGGACAGTGAGAGAATGAGTTTTATTTAGTTTTTCATGTGGCTTTTGTTGCTCTGCCTCTTTGTTGTGTATGTGGTGCTGGGGTTCAAACTCACATCCTCACGTGTGCCAGGTAAGCACTGTAACTGCTAAGCCACAGCTCCAGACTCTCCCATCCTAAAAGAAGAAGAAGAAGAAGAGAGGAGGAGGAGGAGAGGATTAATTTTGTTTATTTTTTCATCTGGCTGTTGTTTCTCCAACACTTAGTTGGGCATGTGCTACAGGGGTTTGAACCAGGTCCTTGTGCATGCCAGGCAAGTGCTGTAACCACTGAGCCACTGCTCCAGTCCAGAAGAGAGCATTTAAAGTTATTGTAACTGGGGCACAGTGGCACACACCTGTAATCCCAGCATTTCAGGAGGCGGAGGCAGGCAGATTGCAAGTTTAAGTCCAACCTAAGCAATTTAGTAAGACCCTGTTTCAAAATAAAGAATAAAATAAAAAGGGCTGGGATGTGGCTCAGTAGTTAAGCACCCCTGAGGTTCAATCCATAGTACCAAAAAAAAAAAAGTCGTCATAACTGTATTCTATATATTTAAAAGATAAGCAGAGACACAGAAAATAGAAAAAAGTGAAATCCAACTTTGTAAAGATGAAAAGGACAATGCCTGGGGTAGACATAAGCATGGGGTTAATGATGGGTTGGCTACAGAAGAAGTGATTAGTGAACTGAGACAAGGAGTAGAAATTAAGCCGGCGCCAAGGCATACACTGTCATTCCAGTGACTCAGGAGGCTGAGGATTTCGGAGGACTGCAGTTTCTTCATGTGCTGTGGCTAAATTCGGCTGAGAGTTCCTGCAGATCTCAGGAATTCTACAGTGCTTCCTGCAAGCTCTAGCTGCCTAACCCACACACGACTCCCAACTCTGTCTTCTCAGAATCTTCTGGACTCCGGGTTCTTCCTTATGCTGTGGCCTGAAAATTCTTTCCAGCTCGAAAGCCAGGGTGCTCATAAGGGTCAGAACTTATTTCCCCTCAGGGATAACCGTCTTCCGAAGTCCATGGGCCCAAACAACATTGCCTCTTGTGTCTGGTTTGTTCTTTCAGGCAGGAGAGTGAACTTGGTCCCTATTATTTCATCTAGCAAATGTCTCTAATGCACTTATCATAACCTTTCTATTATGGAAATTTTCAAATGTAAAAACAGGCAGAAGGGTTGTGTGACTTCCTATGTATCTTTGCTGATTCTATTTTTTTTTTTAAGAGAGAGGGATACTGAGAGAGAGAGAGAATCAATCTTATTTAGTTTTTCACGTGGCTTTCATTGCTCTGACACTTTGCTATGCACGTGGTGCTGGGGTTCGAACCCCCGTCCTCAAGCATGCCTGGCAAGTGCTGTAACCGCTGAGCCACCATTCCAGCCCCCTGCTGATTCTATTACCTAGCACCCAGTAAGGTGCACAAGGTTCTCCAAGTAAATTAACTTTATGATGATCTAAAGCAGAGGTATTCAGCGTAGTGTGGGATATTGACAGTGGGAAAGTGGTAGTACAGGGGACAAGGAGGATATAGGAATTTTGAACATTCCCCTTGATTTTGCTTTGAACCTAAAAGTGCATAAGAAACAAAATGTATTGATTTAAAAAATAAATACATGAGAGATACATATAGCCACCCCAACTGAATCTAGTTGGAAATCTAGTTGGAAAATCTAGTTGGAAACTAGATTTAAAAGATCTTTGGGGGACTGAGCCACGGCTCAGAGGTTACGACGCTTGCCTGGCATGCACAAGGACCCAGACCTGGGTTCACACCCCAGCACCACATACACAACTGTTAGAGCAACAAAAACCAGATGAAAAGCTAAATAAAATTGATTCTCTCTCTCTCTCCCCTAAAAAAAAAAAAAAGATCTTTGGGGAAAATGCAACCTCATGTGAAATTTCATCAATCTGCTAGTGTCACCTACTGGTGGGAATCGATATTGTTCTAGAACAATTCTGTGCTCTTGAATTTTGATGGCTGTTCTGAGTATTATAAACAATAAAAATTTGACACAATTAGAAAATATGTATGTGATATGTAATTACAAGCTGCATGTAAAGAGGAAATATAAACACAGTCTTCAGGTTTATACATATATAAATCTCAAGCCAAAGCTATAATCAGAGTATTGAGTTAGAAGAAAATAGTTAAATGAAGTATATGGAAAAGGTGTTTTCTATAATAGGCTTAAAAATTTCTCCTCTAATCCAAATTAAAGCAAAAACCAAATGTATAGCTTTCCTGAATTCTATCATCTATCTCCCTCCCTAAGTTTTCTCTTAATTTCTTTTTTGTCTTTTAAGAGAGAGGGACAGTTTTATTTAGTTTTTCATGTGGCTTCTGTTGCTTCGACACTGTTGCGTGCATGGTGCTGGGGTTCAAACCCAAGGCCTTGCGCATGCCAGAGGCACCGCAACCCGCCGAGTCCCTGCTCCAGCCTCCCCTCAATTCCTAATTTTTGTTGCTCATTCACATCTTTTTTTTTTTTTTGGTACTAGGGATTGAACCTGGGGGCATTTAGGCAATGAACCACATTCCCAGCCCCCCCCCCGTTTTTTTAAAGGTGGAGGGAGAGGGAGAGAAAGAGCTCGAGCCAATTTTATTTTTTAGTTTTTCATGTGGCTTTCATTGCTCTGAAACTTCATTGTGTACGTGGTGCTGGGGTTCGAACCCATGTCCTTGCTCAGGCCCCGGCAAGCACTGTAACCGCTGTGCCGCAGCTCCAGGCACCCCCCTCCTTTTTATATTTTATTCTGAGACAGGGTCTTGCTAAGCTGCCTAGGGCCTCACTAAATTACTGAGGCTGGCTTTGATTTCAAGATCCTCCTGCCTCAGCCTCCCGAGTCGCTGGGATTACAGGCATGTGCCACCACTCCCAGCTCCTGTTCTTAATTTCTTTCAGCTCATATTAGGTTGTAGTTTTCAGTTCTTTGGTGAGCATGGCTTTTAGGCATGTTTTTATTTTTCTGAAGGAAGGTATTCTGGGTCATATTCTTTTATAGTAACCTTACTTTTGCTTATCTTTGGTGAAATAGTAGTCCTGGATTTTTAAGAAATACTGAGGTGAATAAGTTCTCATCCTGTAGTGCTCCCTCTCATTTTTATGAAATACTTTAACAGTCTTGAGCTTGCTCAGGTTTCTTGGCTCCAGCCCCTCATTCACTTTTATCTGGGGTGTGTGTGTATACACGCACGCACCAGAAATTGAATCCAGGGGTGCTTAACCACTGAGCCATATCAACAGCTGTTTTATTCTTTTTTTTTTAAACAGGGTCTCTCTAAATTGCTTAGGGCCTTATTAAATTGCTGAGGCTGGCTTTGAATCTGCCATCTTCATGCCTGAACCTCCAAGTCGCTGGGATTATAGGTGTGCACCACTGTGCCCTGCTGATATGTTTCCTTTGCCTTTTCCTGGCCCTGCCCTGCTAACCTGGGCTTTGGATGGAAGCGCCCGCTTGTTGGGTGAAGAACTTACAAGGCGCAGACCCTCCCGGACAGTGGACCCTTTCTCTCGCCCTTTTGCCCTCAGCCTCCCTCCTCTGAGCTCCCTCTCCAGGCTGTGGCTGCTGTTCTTGGACTTCCAGGGTGAGGCTGGGGATGTGATTCTCCGATGTTCAGGTCCCTCTGATTACCCCCTTTTCCTCCTGCGTCTTCCTCTCTAAATGCTCATGGCACCCACTTGGATTTGGGGTCTTGTGGGCATACGATGTCCTAATTGTGAAGAGCACATTGGCTACGGGTTTTTGGTCACACTATCCTGTTGGAGGGTTAAGGGAGAACTCAGGTAGATTAAAAATTACACAACCTGTTTGGTAATTGATACAGGAATATAATGACTATAGGTCAAATCTGTAATTAGAATTTCTATCTTCACAAACACTTTCAGTACTTTGTGTTGGTAACCTTCAAACTCCCCTCTTCTAGTTCTTTTTTTTTTTTTTTTTTTTAGGGCTGAGAACCGAACTTGGGGCCTTGGCATGCTAGGCAAGGGCTCTGCCACTGAGCTAAATCCCCAACCCCTCTTCTAGTTCTTTGTAACCCATTATCCAATCTCCCTCTCCCCTACATTTTCCTGCCTCTAGTAACCACTGCTACTCTATTTCTGGGAAAACCATTTTTCTAGCTTCCATGTGTGAGTCAGAACACATGGTATTTATCTTTCTGTGCCTGGTTTATTTCCCCTAATGTCTTCCAGTTCCATCCAGGTTGCTGCAAATAAAGAATTTTGTCCTTAAATTCTTGGTATATTCTTACCTGGCCATCCCATTGCCCAACTTAGCACAGGTTTTCCTATTACAACCAAAATGACTTTTCTGGTTATCTCAACCCTCTTGATTAAAAAAACATCATTGGGGGGTGCTGGAGCGGTGGCTCAGCGATTAGGGCACTTGCCCGGCACATGCGAGTACACACCCCAGCACCAAGTACACAACTGTCACAGCAACGAAAGCCATGTGAACAACTCAATAAAAACTTCTCTATCTCACTGTCCTTTTTGTAAAAAAATAAAAATTAAAAAAGAAACATCATTGCTTTTCCAAGGTTTAGACTAAAGCTCAGTCTCCCTGACTCTGTGTAGGAGTCCCTGCACTCTACCGTACTGTTCAAATATGCCCCACCCATCTTGCACCAACACCCAGTCTCCTGGAAGCTTCTTCCATTCCCCCAGTCCTTAGAATAGACCTCTTTCTCTAAAACACATTCAAAACCTACCCAGCACTCCTTAACTAATCCTTAATTAACATTCCAATCCTTAACTCTCCCAGCAGGCCTTAATTTAAGGTATCTTTTCTTCTGTCATCTGATTTGTCTTCTCCAATCGCTAGTGGATGTTCCCACCTGATCTCAGTTTTCCCCATCAACTTAGAATTGATTGCAGTGCTCACTGGGAAGGAGGCAGGTGCACAAGCAATTTAGAGTGTACCAGGTAATTACTGATAACGAAACAGAATAATTACTAATAATGATTTGGGTGACTGATGAGGTAGTCAGGACTTCTTGACAGCAAACAGATCCTACCTTACTTAAATAGCAATTTGTTATCCAGGATTCTATCATCCTGCTGGATATTACGCCTGATCACGTACCAGGTGCTTCTCATTGGCACCAAGACTTATGTGTTCAGTTTTCACAGTACAAATGCCAGGCAAGGTGCACAATAAGATCTGAGCCCTGCCCTGCAACTGTGTTCTGAAAATTATTAACTGTGTTTTCCACATCATTGCTCACACCACGATGCCTCCTGTTCAACCAGCTCTGGCCTCAAAGCAATTTGCCGGTACTTTTTTTTTTAAGAGAGAAAAACAATTTTTTTTCCATCTGATTTAGTTGTTCCAACACTTGGTTGTGTGTGTGGTGCTGGGGTTCCAACCTGGGTCCTCGCGCATCCCAGGCAAGCGCTCAACAGCTGAGCCACCGCTTCAGGCCCTGGCAGTACTTTCTACATAAATTTACGAAAAGGATTTGTTTGCCTAGAGCTGAGAGGTTCGGGGCAGACGCAGAATTTCACGCCACACTCATCCTATAGTCTTCCTTGGCAATTCCACCTCCCGACCCCTTCTCGCCAGTACTCCCGCCCAGGCTCCTAAGTACCACCCACTTGGCAGCCAGACCCCGCCTCCACGCTAGTTCCGGCCAACCCGCTGGGCAACGCTTGACTCACGCCCCGCCCCCTCGCCAATCACGGCCCCGCCCATTCACCAGCCACCGCCTCAAAGCCCCGCCCCTCCAGAGGCCCGGTCACGTGCCCACGCCCTTTCCAATCAACACCCCGGGCCGGAATCGGGCCTCCGGCCGCCCGGCTCCGCCCCACATCCACGCCACAGTCCCGCGCCCGCACTCTGGCCCTACTCCTTCCCGGCCCTCCTTCCGCCCCTCAGGCCCCAGCGTTCCGGCCCTTTTCCCTCCCGGCCTGGCCCCAAGTTCCTCATTCTAGCCGCCGTTCCGCCTCAGTGACCCGGCCCCGCCCTAGGCTCCTCATCCACGCCCTAGTCCCGCCCCAAGCTCCCGCCTGCCTCCCTCCCGGCCCTGCCTCTCCTCCTCGACACAGTGCCGCCCCCAAGCTCCCGCCCGACCCAGTCCGGTGCTCTCGGGCTCGCCTGGCCCTCACTTCCGGGCGGCCTCGTTCCTCGCGCAGGCCCGGCCCCGCTCCCTCGGCTGCACCGCGCCTCCCCACGCTCCGGCCCCAGCCCGGCGTCCTCACGCCGGGGGCGGAGCTGCGGCAGGTGCGGGCGCGGGGCGTGGCCGGCGTCCGGGGCGCCAGGTGCGCCTCCGCGTTAAGATGGCCGCCCGCCGCTCCTGCGCCGCGGCCCCTCTGCTGCGCGCCGCCTTCTGCCTGCTGTGCTGCGCCCCGGCGGCCGTGCGCGCCGTCCCGGAGCTCGGGCTCTGGACCCAGACCGTTGACGACGTAAGTGGGCTGTGGAAGGGGGGCTGCGGCCCCGGCCGGGCCCAGGGCCCTCGCGGGGTGCTCTGGCTCCGAGGCGGGGCTGATCACCTGGCCCCGGAAGCGCCCGAGCCTTCGGTCCTCCGCGAGCGGTGGCCCGGGGCGCGCGACCCAGGCTCGGGACCTGCTGGCTAGCGGTGCTGGGCTGCGTCCTCCCCAGCGCCCCTGCTGCCTGTGAGGACCTCGGTCCCGCGGCCTGGCCTGCGCTCCGGCCAGACCTCGTCCTCGTTTATCAGACCAGAGCCGGAGACTCCGCACACCGGGCGCACCTCTGCGACCCGACCCCGCCTGGCCAATGCAGCCACAGGGTGCACACCCGCGAGGTTGCTGGCAGGACTTTCCAGCCTGTTTCTGCGTAAACTTAACGCGTGTGCCGCTTCCGTGTCTTCTGTAGTGAGGGACGGGCCACGCAGTGGTCACCCTGTCACTCTCCCTCTTCTTGCCTGCCTACCTTCGTCTAGAAATCTTGTCAGTTCCGGGACTGCGGGTGCGGAGGTGGGGCGGGGTGTGCGATTAAGGAGCCTTTGAATGGTAGTCTAGAGGAATGGGTGGGTGGAAACTCTTCCAACCAGGGCAAGCTTTGGAGAACTTGGCGTCCTGAAGTTAGAGAAGATGATGTGGGAGGAAAGCAGGGGTAGAATTTTGGAAAATCTTGCAAAAGAGAGACAGGAAGTCGGGAAGAAGTTTAGTCTCCTCTAGGGTCAGATGACTCATCCAGCTCTGTTTGTGATGAGTATTTTCCACATGCATTGCAATAATGTCCAAGTTCTAAAGATGAAATTTATATTTTAATTTCCGTACCCACCCATAAAAGTACAAAAGCTACACAGAGGAACAAATACAGGCAGTGTTCTGCATCTTTCAGACTCAGTGCAGCCATTTCTTTCAGAATTCTTCTAAATCGTGCCCAGTGTTGTGCACCCTGTGCCCCAATAATCTGCATTATTGAATTTCTCTAACAGTAAGAAGTAAAATTTGGTGAAGCACACACGATTTCCAGCTGTTTGTATAGCGAATGCAATTAAGCAAGTGATTATAAACTAGTTCAAAAGATCCTGGAAGCAAATCAGCTGCATCCTGTTAGTCTACTTGAGCGTATCTCTAAAGGTATTTGATCTCTAAAGGTATTTGCCTATGCATTGGATGATGAGAATCCAAAGGCCACAGGAGAAAAATGACTTTGATTCATGAAGAGTTTTGTTTCTTGGGTGGCACATAATTTATCAAACTAACTTGATTCTTGTGAAACTGCCAGTAGTGGTCTATAAGGGCCATCTTTGTAAAAAGTGGGCTGTTTTGTTGTGGTTGTTTTCCTCTCCTTTCAAGTGGCCAGAACTTTCCCTTCAGAACAGGAAGAGTGGGTCTTTCCTTCATTTGTACTGCAAATCCATCAGGAAATGGTTCTTTTGATTAAGTTGAGCAAATAGCTTGAACAAGCACCAAAGCGTGCCTTTTCACTGGGCTCATCCTTGGTGTTGCAGAGATGAATTTTAGTCAGCACCATCCCTTAAGAAGCTCACACAATAGCAGGGACAGCAGTTGTGTGAGTGGATAATTGTGTACATAGCAGCATACTCAGGATAGAAGCACCCAGCCCCTTTTTCTGGATGAGATGCCTGTCCAGTCTCAAAGGATGACTAGGTATTTCCTTGGCAAGCAAAGGAGTGGGGAGCAAAGCAGCAGTGCAGGAAGTTTTTGGTGTTTCCCCTGAGTGATGTTTTGGCAAGTGCAGAAGGGACTTACTTTGGTAAGTCATCCCACCCTCTACCCTAAGCTTGGCCTTGAGCCTAAAGCTAGGGGTCTCAGACTACAGGACCGGGGCAGGTCTTGTCTCTGAGTGGAGTAAGCTCGGCTCATACTGGAGTGCATGCCTCTCCTGAAGTGGGCAGCTGACATTTGGCTCCAGTTGGTGGGTGCCTACGTGGGGTAGTACAGAATTGCCAGCCTTGGACCCAGGGGCGACCAACCACCGAGCCGCATCCCCAGCATTTTTTTTTTTTTTTTGAGACAGGGTCTCACTGAATTGCTGAAGCTATCCTTGAACTTGCAGTGTTCCTGCCTCAGCCTCCCGAATTGCTGGGATTACAGGTGTGCACCACTGTGCCTGGTTACCAGATCTTCTTAACTAAAGCTAGAAATCTGTGTGTGCTAATGGGAGTATTTGGGGTGGAACCCAGGGGCACTGAACCACTGCACCATATCCTCAGCCCTTTTATGTATTTTGAGACAGGATCTTGGTGAGTTGCCCGGGCTGACATCAAATTGCATCTTCCTGCCTCAGCCTCCTGAGTAGCAGGAGTCAGGCATGTGCAGTGCACCCTTATGAAAACCATGTTTTTATTATGTCAGCTAATTCAAAACTTTTTTAAAAAAATATTCTTTCTGGGCCAAACACACCCTATTTCTAGGTTAGATTTGGCCCTCCAATTACTAGTAGCTACTTTTGGGTGTGAACAAGAGAGCCATTGAGAGGTTTTAGACATAAATGCTCTGACTGCTATTTAAGAAAAATTTATAAGCTCAGATCTGAAGGCAGACATTTAGTTACACTATTGCAGAAGTCTAACAGGAATGTTGAAGGGCTGAATTAGGATTATGGCAGGTATGGAGAGAAAGAACTAAATTTGGGAAGTGTTTGCAAGATAGAGTAGGCGTGTGTTGGGGATTGGGCGATAGGTGAAGGAGCCTTTGCTTGGGTGATGGGGTGTCTGCCTTGAAGGCAGAGAGTATAGGATAGGTGGTAAGGAGCAGAGAGGAGTGGGTCTGGCTTAGAAGAGCAGGGTAGTGTGATGCGCCTGTTGGACTTTCATGAGGACATGAGTTAGGCAGTTGGTTTTGTGGATCTGGAGCTTAGGAGGGACCTGGGCTGGGTATTTTATTGTTATTGTTGAACCTGCCCTGGGAAGAAATTAAAGGTTACCACACTGTCCTCTCTCATAGAACTTTTATTCTTGGGAAGGGTGGTTTGATTTCAATTTTGGTAAGACTGTGAAGCAGAATGGGTGTTAGAGACAATTAAAGGAGGGCTTGGCCTGGAGAGAGTCCTGGTGGAAGACTTTCTAACAAAGGGGCATGTACCCACTGGCTACAGATAGACCCCAGGGCCTTTGCAAGTGTTCTACCACTGAGCTGTGCTTTGGAGGGTAAGGTGGAACCAACTAGGTGAAGGAGAAGTGTGAGAAAAGGGTTTTTAAGTAAGTTTCCAGGGACCACTGAGGTCCTGAGGGTAGGAGGAGCAGAATGCTTTTCAGAACTGAAACACATCTAGAGAGTGGGCAGGTCTTGACTATGCAGGGCAGTAGGAATTTTGGTGTGTTGTAGTTAAAGTGGAAATAGTTTATCAAAAGCACCTGCACTTTGAAACCAGGCAGGCAGCATGCAGGTGCACAGACCCTTCATGTTCCAGAGCATTAATTGTGCAGTGCCCCAGCTCTGCCCTCCTGGGTGTTGCCACACTCCCGCCTCCACTCAGGCTGTCAGTGCAGGGAGTAAGCAAGTGAGTGATGTGATCAGACTTATTTTTTTATATATTTTTTTTATTAAGGAGTTGAGTTGTTGTACAAAGTAACAATATGATATGCATTTGATCCTAAACCATAGTTACCCCCACATCACCCACACCCCAGTATCTTGATTCTTCTATATTATGCCCCTATAACAGATATAAATATCCACATATATACGTGTATGTGTAAGATTGTGAATTTTCCAGAATTAAATGATTGCATGCATATTATTTGACTTCTCAGTGAGGGGTTCAGACATATTTTTAAAAGGTGTTCTCTCTGGTCAGACAGAGAAGTTAAAGGATCGGAGCTCTCTACTTTGTAGGGTAAAACTACTTAAAACAGTAGAGAAAAAATTTTTAACCAGTTCTGTTTGTTTTTCATTTTAGAAATCAGGACCTTTGATATTTAGGAAAACTATGTTCAACTCTACTGAGATCAAGTTTTCTGGTAAGCGTAATTAAATAATATACTAATGTAACCATCATCTCTATTGCAAATTCATTAATTTAATGTAAACTAATGTAACCATATATATAGGAAGCTAAGCATGTTTTGTTTTTAAATGATCCTAGCATTTTAGAGTTTTGTTTCAGTTCCGCCTTAGTTATTTGCAGAATGGATTTTTCTAATCAGAAAATGTAATATGAATCATTCTTTAAAAAATTATAAGTAATGGGCTGGAGAGGTGACTCAGTGGTAGAATGCTTGCCTGGCATGTGCAAGCACCTGGATTTGAACCCCAGCACCACATACACAACTAAGTGTTGGAAAAACAAAAACCAGATGAAAAAAGAATGAATAAAAGTTGACTCTATCTCTCCTTAAAAAAAAAAAAATAATAATAATAATTAAAGTCTAATAAAGTAAGCTTCAGCAAAATTATGTTTTTTTGTGATATTTGACCAAGACCCAGATTTCAAAGTTAGATCAAATTTCTTTTGTGAGTATGTGAAATATGATTGTGATAAGCCTTTATGTACTGAAAATTTTCTAAATGCACATGATATAGCATGAAATAAGAATTGCTGGACACTAACATTTTAACTAGCATTTGAGGCCTTATGGAAGTGAAAATGTTAGGTAGGTACTGTCTTTTCTGTGTAAAGACTGATGTACCAGCGTTTTGTTTTGTTTTTAAGAGAGAGGAAAGAGAGGATCAACTTTATTTTTTCATCTCGCCTTTGTTTCTCCAACACTTAGTTGTGTAACTTGGTGCTGGGGTTCAAACCTGGGTCCTCACACATGCCAGGCAAGCGCTCTAACTGCCAAGCCACAGCTCCAGCCCAGCCTAAGTATGAGGATTTTTTATTTGACTTTTTTTTTTTTTTTTTTTAAGAGAGATACAACTTTATTTAGTTTTTCACATGGCCTTAGTTGCTCCAACACTTAGTTGTGTATGTGGTGCTGGGGTTTGAACCCGGGTCCTCCTGCTTGCCAGGCAAGCACCGAAACCACTGAGCCACCGCTCCAGCCCCATTTATTTGACATTTTTAATGGGTTAAAATTGAGATTGGAATCATATTCACTTGGTCTAATTCTAGGGAAGTTCATAACCAGAGTTAAGGTGTCAGGACAAAGGAGATTTCTTAGGGAGGCATCTTGGCTTTCCCAAGATCCAAAGCTTCTGTCACCTGTTAGGGATGAGTCTACAATTCATGAGTCTTTCCCCAGTGAAGCTGCTAATCATGGTAAGTGAGCAATAGGCATTCTAGTTTACGCCAGTAGAGTGGGTAAAAGATGAGATTCAGTGCTGTGTTCTCAGAACCCAATTTTAATGCCTGCAGAGCTAAGCAGTGGTTCCTTAGATCTGTGTTGTTGCTGACTTTCTCTTAGGTGACCCCTCTTTTGCTACCCTGTTCCAGGTATAGTCATGTGTTAAAAATATCTCGGTGCAGTTCACCTTCTGTTTACCTCGGTATATCTAGAAAAAACGTGTGAAAAAATTCAACACCCATTCATGATAAAATCTCTCAGAAAACCAACAGTTACTGTGGAAGCAAGTGGATATCCACATGGGAAAAGGGCAGGCCAACTCTTGAGACACCATGTCTGTCTCTCTCTCTCCTGGGTTTCCATCTACGTGGTAGACCGCCTGGTACTGTTCCGTGGGTCACTGAGGCCCTGCTTTCCTTTACATCATTGAGCGCGTGAAACCCTCTGCGCATGCTTGGTCTGCTGGCCCTCTCATCTGTGTTGCGGGAAGGTTGTGTGCCGCTGTCCCTCCCATCTAGGGTTTTGTTGAGATGGTGAATGAATTGTACGCTTTTGGAGAGCTGCTTGAAATGCTTGTCCTATCACAGCTTTGTTCAAGCAGGTTCCTTTTTTTTTTTTTTTTTTTTTTTTAAAGAAAGAGGGACAGTGAGAGAGAGAGAGAAAGAGAGAAACAACTTTATTTAGTTTTTCACATGGCCTTAGTTGCTCCAACACTCAGTTGTGTACGTGGTGCTGGGGTTTGAACCCGGGTCCTCAAGCTTACAAGGCAAGCTCGGAAACCGCTGAGCCACCGCTCCAGCCCCTCAAGCAGGTTCTTGGGGGTTAGTTAATCCTTTCCAGTTTAAAAGAGCAGTGGCTCAGTGGTAGAGTGCTTGCCTGGCATGTGTGAGGACCCAGGTTCGAACCCCAGCACTGCACATACACCTGTGTGTCGGAAAAACAAAAACAGATTAAAATCTAAATAAGATTGACACTCTCTCTCCCCCTCTCCCCCTTTCTCCCACCCTCTCTCCCCACCCTTTCTCTCTCTTATGAAAAGAAAAGTTCTTGGGCGGGAGCAGTGGTTCAGTGGTACGAGTATAAACCCTAGCACCATATACACAGTGAAGTTTCAGAGCATCAAAGGCCACATGAAAAATTAAATGAAAATTGATTCATTTCCCCCCCGCCCTTTCTCTCACTGTCTCTCTCTCTTTAAAAATAAATAAGTTCTTTTAGGGTATTTTTTTTTTTTAAGAGGAGGGGAGAAAGAGAGAATCAATTTTTTTTTTAAATTTTTTCATCTGGCCTTCATTTCTCCAACATTTAGCTATGTACATAGTGCTGGTGTTTGAACCCAGGTCCTTGCACGTGCCAGGCATTTGCTTTAACTGCTGAGCCCCCTCTCCAGCCCCTAGGATGGACTTTAGGGTGGACCTGGAATAGCCTTTACCCCAGGACTAACTTAGCACCCCTTCTAAGGTGTGGTCTTTCTGTGCCTTTCCTGAATGTGTGGTGTGTCTAACAAGGCCTCTCTGGTTGGTGAAAATTCAAACAGAGCTCAGAATTGTGGGCTTCGCCCTGCGCACAAGCAGGCTGCCCTCAGCCACAGAGTGTGTCTTTTACTCTTTGCTCGGTAGCTTCCATCTCCTGGGTGCTCTACCCTAGAAATCCTACCAGGCTTAGCATCTTTTCCCCCCCCCTCAGGGCTGAGGACCGAACTTGGGTCCTTGCACATGTTAGGCAAGCGCTCTGCCACTGAGCTAATTCCCAGCCCGCAGGCTTAGCATCTTGGAGTTCATTCCTGCGTGCAGTTGGGTCCCTCTATGTGGTGACCAGCCTGTAAGATGACTGCCAGTGATCCTTGCCTCCTGGTGCTCTAGCCTTGGGTAGCCCCCTACCAATTTATGTCGGAGTTGGTCTTAGTTATGGATACAATGTGGCAGAGGTGGGGCACATCACTTCTGAGGCTGTGGTATAAGATACTCTGGCTCCTTCCCTGATCACTTGCTCTTGGAATGCCAGCTGCCATGTTTGTAAGGACACACTCTCAGCGCAGTGTTTTCTAACTGCAGATTTAATCTGCAGTTTAATCTGGCACTCCATGAGAGTCAAAGTAAAGGCCCAATTCCGCAGCAGGGTATAAGAGCTCTTTTGAATTTTCCCTGCACTCTTTCCTTTTGCCCCGTCCATGTCCTGATCCTAGTGAACCTTCAGAGGTGGTCAGACCATGCTCCTGCATATCCCGGGCATTTGCATGTACTGTCTACCTCTTCTTCCCTGGGCCCCTCAAGCTCCTTCTCTGCTGGATGGTGATGGGTGCTCCCTTGGCACCCTCTTCTCAGCCCAAGTCTGTTGTAAGTACCCTCCCCTCTCCACTACCCTCCTAGGTCTTGGACAGGAATTATTCTTGTTTCACCATTGCAACCCTTCCTGTAAGCAGGGTACTTAAGTATATTTTGCATGATTGAGTGATAATATTTTAGACTGACAAAAGCTGTGTCTTCACATATCAGACTACTCCCCGCCTGTTCTGGCACTGGAGGTGCAGTGATAGTGGTATTGAAACTTTCGGCCAGCCATAATAGTTTAATGAACATGTATCTGATTTCACAGTGACTTCTTGGAGAAATTAATGTTTTACTCATTGTCACATTAAAGTATCCTATTTAAAATTGCATTCTTAAAGCCTTAAATTTATACTAGACTATGTAATTGATGTAAAATGAAACTTTCTTTCTCTGAACAGTTAAGTCATTCAGTTGTTCCGGGCCTGTGAAGTTTACCATAGAGTGGCATTTGAAGTATCATACCTGTCACAATGAATACTCTGAGCTGGATGTAAGTAAAAAGCCAGACTTCAGTGTGTGTAAAGCTGTGAATGGGTGCCTCCCTCTGCAGGTAGGCTGCATTCTCCCCGAATGTGTCTGCTTTACTAAATAAACCTTTGTGTGACTGGAGGGAGAAAAAGCTATGAAGGAAGAAATGTTAAGTATAAAAATTTTATTAACTCATTAGGTGAGGAGGCTAGAAATAGAGATTGTAATTTTAGAAGAGCCCCAGATTAATGTTGGGACTTAGGCAGCAAGTTAAAGTACAGGCTTTCTGAGATGACTATATGTCTTTTTAGTTTCCTTGTATCTTACAAAGAGTGTTAGTAAATGTGTAAGTTAGACTTGTAGGAGCCATTGACAGAGGGACTGTGGGTCACATACAAATGAAAATCAAATGATATTGGAGAAGGAAATTTTAAGTTTCACTTCATTTAAAATACTAGCTTTAGGGGCTGGAGTGGTGGCTCAGCCGTTTCAGCACTTGCCTGGCTAGCGAGAGGACCCGGGTTCAAACCCCAGCACCACGTACACAACTAAGTGTTGGAGCAACGAAGGCCATGTGAAAACCTAAATAAAGTTGTTTCTCTCTTTCTCTGTCTCTCTCACTGTCCCTCTCTCTTTAAAATAAATAAATAAATAAATAAAATAAAATAAAATACTAGCTTTAGGGAACCCCGAGGACTTCCCGGAAGACAAGTAGATTCAGTGAGTTCAAGTTGGTCTCAGAGACAGGTGAGGAGGAGAAGGGAAACATCAGGAAGGTCAGAGAAGAGTGAGGGAGGAGGAAGAGGGCTCGCTGAGGAAGGCCTCCCACGCCTGGCCCTTCCCTCCTGGGGCGCCGCAGGCCCGGGTGGCTCTTAACGGGCTCTCGTGATTGTCACCTGGAATGATATCTTTTCAGCTCCATTTTCATTTTCTGCTTTTCCATTACTTTTTTTTTTTTTTTTAAAGAGAGAAGGACAGTGAGAGAGAGAGAATCAATTTTTATTGAGTTTTTCACGTGGCTTTCATTGCTCTGACACTTAGTTGTTATGTGGGTGCTGGGGTTTGAACCTGTGTACTCACACATGCTAGCATGCTAGGCAAGTGCTCCAGCGCCTCCATTTTTTTGACTTCTATCCTGAATAAT
>PVKS010022109.1:0-34215 GCA_004027875.1 Aplodontia rufa | reverse complement strand
GAAACCATTTGGCCCTTGAGTCTCTGAGATTGGGAGACTTCACTAAGCATAATTCTTTCCATCTCCATCCATTTGATATCAAAAGCCATAATATTGTCCTCTCTAATGGCCGAGTAGTATTCCATAGTATATATGTACCAAAGCTTTTGTATCCACTCGTCGAGTGAGGGGCATCTGGGTTGGTTCCATAATCTAGCTACAGTAAATTGAGCTGCTATAAACATTGAGGAAGCCACATCACTATAATACGCTGATTCTAACTCTTTTGGGAAAATTCCCAGGAGTGGGATAGCTGGGTCATAAGGTGGTTCCATCCTTAATTTTTTGAGGATTCTCCACACTGCTTTCCAGAGTGGCTGAACCAGTTTGCAGTCCCACCAGCAGTGTGACAGTGTTCCTCTTTTCCCACAGCCCCTCCAGCATCTGTCGTTGTTTGTATTCTTCATTTTTGCCACTCTAACAGGAGTGAGGTGGTATCTCCTTGAAGTTTTGATTTGCATTTCCCTTATAGCTAATGATGTAGAGCATTTTCTCATATATTTATGGGCTTTCTGGACTTCTACTGGAGAGAAGTTCCTTTTGAGTTCTTTAGCCCATTTATTGATTGGATTATTTGTGAGTTTGGACTTCAGTTTCTTTAGTGCCCTGTATATTCTGGATATTAGCCCTCTGTCCAAGGTGTAGCAGGCAAAAGTTTTCTCCCATTCTGTAGGTTCTCTCTTGATGCTCTTGACTAGATCTTTAGCTGTGCAGAAACTTTTTAGTTTAATTGCATCCCATTCATTTATTCTTGATTTTACAGCATGAGCCATAGGAGTTTTGCTAAGGAAGTAGCTGCCGACTCCTATATGCTGTAGTGTTGACCCTACTTCTTTTTCTAGTAAGTTTAAAGTTGTAGGCTTAATATCCTGGTCTTTGATTCCATTTTGATTTAATTAGAAACCCTATTTCTCCAACCCTGATAAACCTAGGTTTTATTAATCTTTTTATTTTTTCCAATATGGTATAGTGGTTCTCCCACCCTCTTATTCATGATGGGTATATTCTGAGACTCGCAGGGGATGCCTGGAACTGTGGATAGGACCCAATCCTACATGTATGGTATTTTTTCCTATACACACATACCTATGATGAAGTTTAACTTACAACTTAGGCCCAGTAAGAGATCAACAATAACTAATAATAACAATATGCTATAACAAAAGCTATGGGAATGTGACCTCTCTTGCCCTCAATATATATTTTTATATATTCACCTTTTCACTTAACGGGAACACTTTTATGGCTTCTGATTTTCTGATTATGGCTATCTGATTTTCTAGCATCACTGCTCTTGTGTTTTGGGGCAATTATTAAGTAAAATAAGGTTTACTTTACCACAAGTACTATGATAACATGAAAGTTGGTCTGATACTAAGACATGGCTGCTAAGTGACTAACAGGTGGGTAGTGTATACAGAGTGGGTACGCTAGACAAAGGGACGATTCATGTCCCAGGTGAGATGGAACAGGTTAGTGTGAGATTTCATCATGTTACCTAGAATGGCACACAATTAAAAACTAACTTGGCAATTTTTTTTATTTCTGAAAATTTCCATTTAATATTTTCAGACTTTAGTTGACTCTAAGAAAATGAAACTGCGGAAAGTGAAACTGGATAAGGGAGGGCCTACTGTAGTAGAAGATTACATGCCATTGGGCTTGTTTTAGTTTATTTGATTATTGGCAGCTATTTTGAATTTATTGTTTTATGAATGACTTGTTCATGTCCTGTTCCAGGCTCTGAGCTCTGCACTGACACTGAGTGACTCCTCTCCCTATCTCGTGGGACATGAGGGAGAGAGAGCTTACAGAATGCTAGATGGAAAGTAACTGGTCCCCACTTTACATTGTTGGAAATTGAGACTATGAGGAGTGGAACCTTGCCCTAAAACATGGGCACGGTGAGAGAAGCCTTGTATTAATCAGCCTTCTATTGCTGTAAAAAAAAAACAAACTGAGAAAGGAGCAAAATTTTATTTTGGCTCATGGCTTCAGAAGTTTTAGTTCATGGTCACTTGGCTCCATTGTTTCAAGGCCTGTAGTGAGGCTGAACATCACGGTGGAGGTGTGTGGTGGAGCAAAGCTGCTTATCTCAGGGTGGCAGGGAAGCAGAGAGGGAGGTCGCTTTTGTAACAAAGTTCCTTCCCCCCAACTCATGAAGCTATGAATTCATAAATAGATTAATCCATCCATGAGATCGGAACCCTCGAGAACCTATCGTCTGCCAAAGGCCCCACCTCTGTTCACTGCTGCACTGGGGACCAGGCTTTGCATACATGAGCCTCTGTGGGAGAGTTAGGGTCTAAACTGTTGCAAGACCCAAGTCTGAGACTCAACCTGCTGACCTTGTCTCCTGAAACCAGTGTCAAAACAGAACTGACCTGTTGGCATGGTGTGGCATTATGTGTGCCCAGCCTGAGAGCTATTACACAATTACAATTACCACTGCAGACATGGCTGGCTGGCAGTGTCCCTGTAGAAATAAGCAATTCAGGCTGGTGCCCAGGTGAACTCCGGCCCCATTGCTGAGCAGATGGGAATTGTGTGATTCCTCTGAGTCTTAGACTTGTAGAACACATTGGTTCTGAAAGATCATAGAGTCCAACTCTGCCATATTTAAATGAAGAAGTCCAGAGAGGGGGACAGAATTTTCCTGAGTCCTTTGCCAGGTGGACAGCAATGTCAAGTTTCCTGGATACTGTGGTGAGCTTGGGCACACTATAACATCCACACCCTGTAATGAGGCCTGTTGAGTAAGCATCTCAGCTGGAATTGCTCCTGGCTGACAGGGAGAGTGGTACAGAGGTGTTAGGTAGAATCACAGCCTAATCTTCTGGAACCCTGGGACAGCCCTGAGGACAGGCCTTGCTAAATGCCCGTAGGAAGGTGCTCCTAGGGTGGTGTCCTGTGGCTCCTTATCTGGGCCTTCCCTCTTCCTATGGTCTTCATGGACGAGACCATGGATGTTTTCCAAGAACAAGGTAAGTATCACTGTTGAGATTGGCACATCCTGGTTGTACTTCCAGAGCCCTAAGTGTTGCCTGCTGGCTGCTTCCCATGAGCAAAGTGGCCCAGCCTCAAATCTACATAATCACCTTGGCCACTGATGCAGTATGTGTGTGTGTATACACGCACACACACGTATGCATACAAGTGTGCACAGAACTGTGAATGTCTGGGCCAATCACAGAGTCACTTGGCTGGGGTTTGTTGGTGCAATTTTCCGTCTTAGCTGCCCTTCATCGTGGTCCTCTCTTGGGTGATACTGTCTTGGCCCTTCTGCTCCGCTGAACTGACATCTCCCTTTTCTCCACATATCAACATCCTGGCTGGTCTTTAAGGCTCAATTCAAGTCCTCCTCTGTCTCCTGTTTAAGGTTTCCTCCTCTGTCCCAGTGGAAGCTCTGGAAATCACCCTCTTCTGAATGGTGACAGGTTCCTTCTCTGCTGTTCACATAGTACCCAAACTCGTGGAAACTTCCTTACAGAGCGTATTATGATGTTTCGGCAGGTGAGATCTTGTTGATCCACGAGGCAGTGAACTCATGTTTACCACCATTTTGTGTTCTTATTACTGTCTGGTGCATAGTGGGCCTTAGGAAATGTTTGCCCTCTGAGTTTGGAGTTAGCAAATAGAAATAAATGCAATCTGAAATGCTTTCAGGTCAAAGGGGCCTTTGGTGCCTGCCTGCACATGCTGGCTGTCACTTCAAGGGTGCGGTGGGCCCATCTCACCCCTGAGGAGGTAGCATCCAGAAGCAGTGGTGATGATGGTCCAGAGAGAAACACCGAGTGCTGGGAATTAACAGGGTGGCATTGAGCTGTTGTTAAGAATCTGGCAGCACCTACTTCTGTGAGGTGGGACAAGGAGCAGGCAGTGGGTGACAGGTGAAGGCCGTGGGAAGGCACCTTTAGGCATGGTGGAGAACTGGACTGCTGTCTTACCCTAGAGCTTCCAGGAGGAGGGCTGAGGAGTTTGCGATTAGGCGATGGCATGTCGTTTGTTTTAAAGGACCCAAATCTTCCTCTCCAGCTCTGTGAGCCCTCAGAATTTTGTACCAGGAGTAGAATGTATTTTCTGCTTAAACCCTAAAAGGATGCTAATTGCTAATGCCAAGTCAGCGTCTTTTTTTTTTAAGAAGGACAGGGAAGAGAGAGAGAGAGAGAATCAATTTTTATTGAGTTTTTCACATGACTTTCGTTGCTCTGACACTTAGTTGTGTACGTGGTGCTGAGGTTTGAACCCGTGTACTCGTGCACGCTGGGCAAGCGCCGTAACCGCCCAGCCACCGCTCTAGCCCCCCAGTGTCTATGTTTGAGAGATATGTTGTGCTTGCCACACATTCACTTGTTTGTTCATTCTGTGCTGGGCCTGGCTGATTTGCTGAAAGGTCTAAGTGGGGGCTCAGCTACTTATACTGCCAAAGCGGCTGGTGTCTGTCTCTGGCAGAGAGGGACAGTGAGAGAGAGAGAGGAGAGAGACAGAGAATCAATTTTTATTTAGTTTTCCACATGGCTCTTGTTGCTCCAGGATTTCGTTGTGTACATGGTGCTAGGGTTTGAACTTGCGTCCTCACGCAAGATGGGCAAGCGCCGTAACTGCTGAGCCACTGCTCCGGACCTGGAGGATTGGTTTAAGTTTATGGCTCTTGGTTATCCAGGACAACACCCCAAATCCGAAGGCTGGTGTGCAGTGACCCCTCCCCCAGGTTGCACAGGCTGCCCTGGTCCTCTGCTGTTTTCTAGAACTTCCCCAGGCTACTGAATGACCTGCATTTCCCACAAGCCGGCTGTCTCTCACTGCTGAGGTTTTGCTCATGCCGAGTTCTTTGCTTGGACCTTTCATGCCTGCTCCTCCTGTCAGCATGACTGTGTCCAATTTGTCCTGTTGGACTCCCGTAGACTTCTGTAGGAGGAAGAGCATGGGCTTTGCGGTCAGCTAGCTAGAGGTTAAATCCCACTCTAGCACTGGGTAACAATGCCCTTAGCCACATGAACCTCATGGTACTTACTGTTGGGCTAAATCGAGGGGGCTCACATAGGATCATGCCCAGACTATGTCTGCAGTGTCTTCTCTCGCTTCACACCCACCATCATTTTGGGTTCTAGGCCCACAGATTCCTCATCCCCGACTTTATCTTGGTGGAGCCCTTTCATCCAACAGGTATTTGTTGAATAATTCCTCTGTGCCAGGTACTGGACACTGGGAATACTTTTTGTTTGGGGTCTGCTGCTGAGAAATTGCAGAGGAACATGGTGCTTGCAAGAGACCATGATAGTGAGAGATTTTGGCAGCTGGGGGTTAGGGAAGGATCCTGGAGGAAGTGACATTTGAGCTGAACTCTGGAGGATAAGTGGGCAGTAACTTGGAAAAGACGGGAGAGTTCCAGGAGGAGCCAGCTGCAGGGTGAGGGGCCCAATTAATCACGAACTGTGTTGAGGTCTCTACCTGTGAGTGTAGGAAGGATTATGGGCCAATGAGGGACAAGATCACTTTAGCAAAGCTAAGTCCTTTAGAAAAGTGAACTATGGGCCAAGCAGGTTCAGAGAGGAAGCTGGGAGGCCAGGCAGGAGGGGAAGCTTTCCCAGGGAGAGGCTTGGCTGTGGCTGTGGAGAGAACTCTAGGAGGTATTCTGGAGATGCTCAGGAGGTCAAGGTGACTAGATGTCGTGCCAGGTGGGACAGGCCAGTGAGACAGAAGGAGGAAAACAGTGATTCCCTGGTTTCTAGCTTCTGTGTCGGGGTGGGTGCATATGGGGGCTGAGGGAAGATCAACCCCAGCTTATCTTATGTCTGTATCTACAGACACAGGTCTGTAGAAGGGGCCCAGGAAGATATGGGAAGATGTGTCCCTGGTTGTGTTTGGAAAATAGCCCTGGTCCTTTTTTGGTCAGCAGACTTGGCCATGGACAAATCTCCTTGGACTCCAAGGCTCTCCATTTTGGGGCATTGGCCTCTCTATTGATCTATTGCTTCTCCCAGGGACCCCATGCTGGGGCTGGTGTGCTGGCTGCTGGGCATGGGGCTCCCATCACCTCACTGAGGCAAACCAAGGAGGTGTAGGGTGGGGCTGGCCTCCCTACCGTCTGTGTTGTATCCAATGGGAAACATTTCGAATGTGTGCATGCAGTGGCTGCTGAAGAACGCTACAGTTTCTCCCATTATTGGGAAAGAGCTAGGCTACCAGAGGCTACCAGATGTTCTTTGTCATATAATGTATGTTTTATGGCAAATGAAAATATATATAAAATCTGTGCCCAGAGAGCTCCCTGCTTATTTAAAAAGGGACTGGATCCTTCTTTTTCTTCTTGCCCTTTCCAGAATTTAGGCAAGAATTCCCTTCCGGGCAATGAACTTATCTGCCAAGTTGGGGCCCAGAGGGAACTCTTATAGGGGACTCGTAAACCCCGTCTTTTGAGGAAATCTTGGGGCTGAGGCCACATTCGGCCCCACATGTTTACACAATAGTCTCTCTCAGCTCTGAGGGGCCATTAGAGTTAATTGGGTGAATAATCTGTGTTTAAAAAGTCCCTAAATACGTATTTACATAATCCATGCTTTGCCCAAGCCTGTTGAAGCCCATTTGTGGGATCTGGAGTAGATCCGGGGCTTAGAGTCTTCCTCTGTGCTTCCAGGGCTGCTTCTTCTCTTGGTGACCATCCTTTGATGGGGATGGGGACAGTTGGAGGCTTCAGTAGCCATGTCATCTTCTGGAGGTTTGCCAGGCATGCTTTGTGGATTGCTGGCTCTGGAGATACTGTGTGGGTCTAACAGATTTGGGAAATACTGCATCTTGTCTCCTCTCTGGTAGGTTCCTCGGGCACACTATTATGTCAAAGGCTCTGAGAAGTCCTGCAGTAAAGATACCGCTTCAGCTTTGCCTAATGTAACTTCCTTCAAGTGTGCTTGGATCTGTCTGCTCTTCCCTTATTCCTGATGAACACACAGAATTAGCTTCAGCATTCCTGGGCAGGAGTCCTTCCAGATCGCCCAGTCCTGGGCCACACTGGTGTTGGAATCCCCTCTGCAACATGACCTCTGCGAGTTACTCCAGCTCTGGGGATTCGCTGGCTTGGGCAATGCAATTAGAACTGGCAACAAAAGCTGTCCTCAGACACTCATTGCACCTGCTGCTCATCAGGCTTCACAGGCTGCTCAGCCTTGGCTGCACAGGCGATTCACCTGGAGAGATGGAAGAACCGCTGCTCGGACAGCACCCCAGGCCAACTCAACCAGGACGGGGGTGGGGAACAAGGCCTGAGTTGTTGGTTAAGCTCTCTGGGTGATTCTAAGCACACCACAGTGCAGAGCAGCTGCTCCTGGGCAGCACCAGGAGATCTGGTGTTACAGGAAGTGGGGTTGGGGCAGTAACATCGGGCAGCCAGCAGTGTGGCAAGACGCCTGGGCAAGGTAGTGGTAGTAGGTTGCTGCATGTATGTCAGAGACTCCATGATCATATGAGTGATAAGGAGGGGAGATTGCCCACGTTATGAAGCACCTACTGTGTGCCAGGTATTGTACAACACATTAATTGCCTCGTTTAGTCCTCACGCTCCCCCATGAGCTAAGATTACCATTTATAGACATGGAAACTAAGGCAAGTGGTAGTGGAGTGTACCCAAAGTCACAAAGGGGTTCTTAAGTGATGGGGAGTGATTTGAGTCCAGGCTGTCTGAGCTGAAGAGCTCTGTCATTTTCATGGGCAAGAGAAGAGTGTAGATAAAGGTTTTTAATTTTTTTTGTGTGTGTGTGCATGCAACGAATTCTAGGGTGGGAAGTGTTTTCCCTTGGGCAAAGGGGAAGGAGATGTCCCATTCCAAGGAGGAATGGAATCAGTAGTTCCATGGGATTCCATTTAACACATGGGCAGGTTGTGCACTTTCTTCCTAACTCTGGAGTTCAGTGACAACTCCTTGGAAACTTGAAATCAGCTGTAGTGGGAGTATTTACACCTTAGAAATTGGCAAACACTACGAGTCAGGTTTTTATTTGTGTTCTCTGAAAGCTGGCTGTTAAATGTTTAGCAGAACACCACTGGCCCAAACCCAACACACTAGGCCCAGCTCCTTTGGGTTAAGGAAATGGGGAGAAGATAGAGCCCAGGGAGAGAAAACTGAATGGGAAGCTGTTTGTACAATTAAGTAAACACTCACATGGAGGGAAATGGAACAAGAATGGGGAACCAGCGGTGACTTGGGGATTATGGTGGAGGAACATGGTTAGTGCTGAGTAAATGTTTATTTGTCTTAAAATTGGGATTATCAAGAGAGCAGCAGCAGATTTTGCAGCAGCAGCAGACACTGGGACAGAGATGAGGGAAGGGCAGGACCAGTTTTCAAAGATCTGCAAACTGACATGGAAGTTTTGCTGCACAATGGAAGGCAGTGAGCTCAGAGAATCAAGTTGCAGCTTGCAAGTCCTGAACCAGAAAGCCATGTGAGTCCATTTTCTGAGTCTGCCTGAAGGTGGTCATGGTTGGGGGTTGTGGGGTAGGGAGGGCTGATAGCAACTCCAGCAGGGAGATGGTTAAACTAGAATAACAAGGGGGCGATTTATCTCACAGCCCCAACATTCCCTTAGCTAGCCCTGCTAATGCTCCTGGGTTGCAAATCTACCTATTTGTCAAGTCCCTCTCCACGGCCTTACTCTCTTCTGCTGCTTGTATGGTTTATTAAAGAGGAGTTTGCTACCTGTCATCTCAAACAGCCTCCTTTATCCAAAACAGAATAATAGAGATATCTCCCTCCAGGGACACTGGATGCAAATGCCTGAGGACAGGTTGCCAATTTGCTGCGTGTATTACCGGGAGGAAGCTGTCAAGGGAAACGGCCGGGATCCAGGCTCTTCTAACAAGCTCATTTCTGGGTTGAGGGGAGACCTGGGCCGCTCAGAGTTTAGATTACGTGGGCACGCGCCTCTGCTTTCCTACGGACAGCTGTCAGCGATCGTTTCTCCCCGGGAAACAAAATTGGCTTTTTCTTCCTTCTCCCCTTCCCCCGCTCATTGCTGGTAGTGAGGCCCTGCCAATAACTGTCAAGAAGTTGTCTTGCTGCAGAGGCCACTTGGGCCCACATTGGGAGTGCCCTGGTTTGCAGCGTGTGGAAGTTGGTCCTGCTGATGCAGTCTTGCTTGCTGGGGGCCCAGAGGGGAGATGTTGTTTCCTCCTTCTCTGGAGGGAATTGAATCCAAGCAGGAACCATGTCCTGGGGACCCTAGTCCTAGAGGGATACAAAGGCCTGCTTCCTTCCCAGGAATCTCCCACACTTGGCGTTCAGCATTAGGGACCCTACTTGAGGTTCTTTGGTTCAACTCTTGCTCACCTTACAAAGGGGCACACCCTGGCTCTCGGGCCATTCTTTCTGGCACTCTGGGTCTAATGACTTGCTGCTGCCAGAAAGGCTAGAACAGTAGGAGGACTCTGGTACAGACAGAAGGGCCTTGATGCACCCACAGAATAGTTCCTGTATTTCTTTTCTGTGCCTCGTAGAAGCTTGTGGCCCCCAATTTCCACTGAGGAGGCTGGGGCTCAGAGACAAATATCTGACTTACTTAGGACTCAAATTCAAGACAGGATTATCCCATTTCCTGCATGACTCCACTTTGCTGAAGTTTCGCTGAGGAGGGAGATTTACTGTTTACCTCCTCTGGGGCAGTCACAATGTCTCATCCTTGTGGGTCCTACCATCTGAATGGGCTGCTGATGACTCCTGGCTTTAGGACAGTAGTCTTGGTTGGGCATTCTCCACATGCACTCCCCAAGTTCTCATGAGTGACAAGTTCCCTGTTCCCCACCATAGCTGCACCTCTACCTTACTCCCCTGCACTTGCTTCCTTGAGATGGAGATCCCTGGGATCTGGGAGTGTGACAGAGGCTTGACCTGGTATTGGGCAAAAGTGATCTTAGAACTTGGGGACATCTGTTGGACCCTGTGCTGCAGCCTGGGGGTCAGGGCAGGGCCCAATAGGGCAGAGCAGTGTGGCAGATGAGCTCAGTTCAGGGCCTTGTAGCCAGACAGTGCCTTGGAGGTTTGGAAATGAACCCCAGAGTGAATTGAAGGCCCTGTGGGGTGGGCTGGCATCTGCCTTTGGCAGGGAAGCCCCACTGAGCTGGGAGTGCCACAGGGCTGTGTGACCTCTGGTTTCTCCCCATCTATTCACTGTACCATGTTTACAGTAGGTGCTCAGTTAATGCTTCTTGCCAGACAGCCCTGTGTCTTTCTCTTCTCTGTCATTCTTACCCCTGTGGGGTGCCTCTTAGTCACCTACCAACATGGATGGGGTACTGAGGATGACCAGACACCATGCTTTCTCGGGCAGTTCCAACCCTGCACATGCCTGGCCTGTTTCCTTCACAGATGTCCTAGTTTTCTTCCTCGTCTGTTACAGACTGTTGTCTCCTGGCTCCTGTCCCTGAAGCCACATGCTTAGCTAACCCAATGCTTGTGTGAGTCCCATGTTAACATCTCCACTTTACAGATGAGGACATGGCCTCAGAGAGGTTCAGGTCAGAGCAGGAGTTGAACCTGGGCAGTCTGGTCTCAAACTCAGGTCTTCCCCTGGCAGGCTGCAGGATGAGGGTAGTGGAGGTTTGAAGTTAGGCGTGAGGACTCCATAAGATTGCAGGCTTTGATTAACCTTGGCCATTCTGGGTGTCTACTGCTTTGTAAAGAGGATCCAGATGCCCCATGTGACCCACAGCTCACGGCTACATGGCAGCAGGCAGGGGCAGAAGGTCCACAGAGCAGATCTAGGGGCCTAACAGCGATGGGCTGGGCTTGCTCCGCTGGCCTGGGCCTGCAGGGATCCTGTGCTGTGATGGCCCACTTATGGGGCCCCAGGCTGTGGCCATGTGCTGGCTCATGGTGCCACCAGCTACCACTGTGAGATGCCCCTCTGCATTCCATGGTGTGATAGTTGTCTTCACTGCTGCCCAGAAAGCAACCAAAAGGGAGGCAGGAGAGCCCACGAACCTCTAACTGAGTTCCTTGCAGAGAGAGTCCATTCTCTCTGGAGTGCACCATCAAAAAGTCAGACTTTGGGGTGAGCAGCACTCAAGAAGTTTTGAATTTTGAAGCATTCTGAATTTCAGATTTTTGGATTAGGGATGCTCCACCTGTAGCTCCTCTCCCAGAGGCTTGTGGGGGGTGGGGGTGGGGGTGGGGACTGCAGCGGATGAAAGTGGAAAGTACCTGGCATGCAGTGAGCACTCAGGCAGTCCTTTCTGTGGATGGGGGTGGGGAAGCATGACCCTTGCTCTCTTGCTTGTTCTGGCTTCCACTTGCATCTGCTCTGGAGCTCACTCTAGAAGACAGGCACTCTAATTTCTCTGGGGGACATTCCCCAGCAGCAGACACCACGGAAGTCTTGTAATCGATATGTGAATGCCAGAGCTAGAAAGGCACCAGACATGGTGTGGAGCCACAGAATAGGCACAGATCTAGGAGTCAGATAGACCTGAGTCTCGTCCCAGCTCTGCTATCTGCCAGCTGTGTGGCTTTGGGAAGCCCACCTCTCCTGTCTGAGTAGGTTCCTCTATAGCTTCTTCCTGGGGCTGGAAGAAGCCCCAGGCTCGGCAGTTTGAGCACTTGTCTGGCATGCAGAAAGACCCAGGTTCAAATCCTAGCACCACATGCACAACTAAAAGTCCAAGAAACAAAGGCTAGATGAAAAAATAAAGTTGATTCTTTCTTTCAAAAAAAAAAAGTTTCTTCCTCTTTTGAGGCTGAAACGAAGTGTCTTTGTAAAGTGAAAAACAGCACATATTTATCTACTTTTTAAAGAGAGAGAGACAGTGGGAGAGAGAGAGAGTCAATTTTATTTAGCTTTTCACATGGCTTTTGTTGCTCTGAGACCTCATTGCCTGTACGTGGTGGTTGGGTTTGAACTGATGTAGTCACACATGCCAGGCAAGCGCCGTAACCACTGAGCCACTGCTCCAGCCCCATATTTATCTATTAATAGGTACCACTGTGTGAGGAAAAGCTACATCATTTACTGTCTTTTCTAGTCTTGTTTTGCTGAGGTGGCACCTGGAAGTCAGAGAGGGGTGGGGTTGGTCCGTTGTCCTGTAAGGGCAGGAGAGAGAGGTAGGGCATGGGTTGAGAGGCAGGCTTCTGGAGCCTTCACCACAGCCCTCTCTCTGCCTCTGCCCTCTGGAAGCACTGTGAAGCAGAAGGTAAAGGTGCACCACCACCCCAAGTTTAGCTGTCCCTTGACGATGGTAACTATGTCCTGTCTGAGCTGGCGCCTGCATGGAGGTCCTCCCTGGAGCCTTCTAGCCTCCCTGGTTGCTGTCCTCAGAGCCAGACAGTTTAGGTGCCAGATGCACTGGGAGGGCCCAGGGACAAAGCTCAGTTGGGGAGAGAGCATCACGGAAGGGCTCATGCACTTCGGTGAAGCCAGCCCAAATGACTCCCGGATTCAGGTCCGAGCTGCGCAGGTGAAGGCAGGTAGGGAATTACAGGCACTGGAGACTCTGCTCTCCCACGGATTTGATTAAAGCTGAGGAGTGTTGGAACCCAAAGAGCTGGGAAAAGCGCCCTTTCATACATTCATTTGGTTTTAATTTTGGGGGGCACAGGGCAGCCCCAGTTTGTTTTATTTCTGCTTCCTTTTAGCGGCTTTCACTTGGCTCCTATCCCCCACTTCCACCCCTCCCCTGCTGGAGTTTGTGAATTTCAAGGTCAGCTGAAAGTCAAACTTTACCAGGTTGGTGATGAAATGCAAGCAGATGTGGTTGCTTGGCTGATGGTGGCCACACCCTGAGACCCTGCTCAGTCCTGTGGGTGATGCCTGACAAAATTAACCAGGTCTGATTGCTTACAACCCTGAGTTTCCATCTCTCAGACTCAGATTTCAAAGTGAGTGCCAGTTAGCATGTGTTTAGGGGGTTGAAAGAAGTGATATCTGCTGGGGGAAGGTGTGGCCATCTTACGCCTGGTATGCCTGTGACTGAGAACCCCTGGACTGGGTGCCTGCATTTGGATTTGCCAGGATGCTGTCTGGTGATCTGCCTTGCTGGGAGAAGCTGCTGGTGCATTTTCTGGTGCTGATCATATCGCATGCTGGCCTAGTTTCCCTGACCCACTCTGCAGTGGGCTAAGCCATTGGTGAATGCCTGCCATGTGACCAGTGCCCTATTGGCAGTGACCTCGGAGAGAAGGTCAATTTCTAACCTGTCTTCCTGGCGTCACCCACACCCCTCTGTGACTCAGAAAGTGGCCCAGCCGGCTGCCTCTGGCTCTCTGGTAGACATGATGGTATGGTACAGAGGGAGTGGCTTTCTGATGAACTCACTGCTTTTGACTCTGAGCCAGACACTGACCCCTCAGGCTCCGTGGAGGGCCTTGCATGGGTGACTCTTCAACTTGGGGACTTCTGATGCACTGTGGCAGTTCTTTCCAAGGCCCACATGGGAACTGGCTCTCCCAGCAACATGCTCGGACTGGCTCATCAGGAAGCAGGGAGGCTAGCTGCCTTAGTTTCTTTTTCTGCGCTTACTAGTTCTTCCCAGTCCAGCATCCTGAACTCTCTGCCTCCCAAAGCTCAGCCACTGGGTGAGGCAGAGGCAGGCGACTGGAGGGACAGGTGTTTGGGAGTGAGCCCGGTGCTGGGAACTCAGCTCCATCAGCGGTCAGCTGTGGGACCGTGGCCAACTTCCTGAGCTCCTCTAAGCCTCAGTTTCTTTGTCTGTAAGAGGGGATGATGGTGCCCACCTCAAGAGTTGCTGTGAGGATTAAGTGAAATGGTGCATGGAAAGCGCCTGGCACAGCGCCTGGCGCACGGTGCTCGATAATGTCTGCTATTACAGCTATTGTCCAAATCCTGGGAGAGCACTTCTAGAAAGCAGCATGAGAAGGGACCTGCCCTGGCTCCCCTGAGGCCTTTAGGTTTTCCTGGATGCAGAGCCCAATTACCTGGCTGCTCCTCTGTGGAGCTCAGCCTCTTCCCCAGGGAGCTCTCCCAGCTCAGTGGGGAGCAGAGGCAGATGTGGATGGAGTTAGCTCCAAACCACCCTCTCCACCTTGCCTTTTTGAGTGGCAGTGCACTGCAGAGAACTGACGTTTGAAAAGTGTCCCTTAAGTCAGGGCTGTCCACAGTGGAGCTGGTTTTCGCAGCACGGTTGTATTTGGATAAGAAAGCCTGAAACAAGAAAATTCTGAACACAGAACAAAGCAGAAGAGCCTGCCACAAGAGCACATGTGAGTCAACCCGCATCGCCTTGCAAACAGCCTGCCTTGTTAAAATCAGTCCCTTGGTGCGGGGGGATTAGCGCTCTGCAAACTTCCCATCCCAGGCCTGCCTGGATTTTTACTTTCCCGCTGCACGGTTCTTGCTGATCTCCCCTGACACACCCTGGGGATTTCCCTGCACATAATGGGGGCCACTCCCATTGCTAAAATGATGGAGAGGTTTTTTCTTTGCTTTGGCAGGAAAATAGTAACTTCTGCTGGGAACACAGAGAGGCAGAGACATCATCTGGAACAACTCCCCCTTCTGTGTCTCCCTGAGTGCTTTGGGAAGGACAGCAGATTGCTGCTTGAAGGTGTCCCGGTGGGAGGGGTTCCTTCTAGGTAAATGGGTGGGACTCCCAAGGGTCTCTCCTGTTCCTTTTTTCCCTCCAGGAAGTCCTCCCTGGTTTGCTGTGCAGCCATTTGTGAGAGTTGATGAGCAGAGTTGGAGACACCGCTCTGGGGCTCAGCGTGCAGGGCCAGGGTTCACATGTGGCACCCCTGGGTTGGTGTCGTATGCAGTCCTGTGGAGCAGGCTGTGGTTTGGGAAAGTACCTGCAAGACATGCTGACTGCCCCCTGTCCAGGTTGCCACCTGCTAGTGTGGCTTGTGGGCCATGAGAAATATGTCCCAAACGCAGTGGTGAGGCCACACCCAGAGGCTCTCCTCCCTGGCCCCTGCAGCTCCATGGCACTTAGGGCTTGCAGGGGCAGGCCTGGCTGGTCTGTTGGTCTGAATTGTGAAGCCCAAGCCCTCTCCTCTCCCTGTTTGCTGAACCCCCTCAAGCTCCGGCTGCTCATTATTTCTCCACTGGCAGGCAAGTGGGAGGGCCAATTACCGGGGCCTCCCGCCTTCATTGAGTTTGAATGCATTTTCTCAAATGGTGAAGCCCTCTTTGGGGAGAAGCAATTTGTGGGGAGCTCAGGGTAGTGTAATTTATGGGTTCCCTCTCACCCAGTTAGAAGTGAGATGGTGGTGACTTAATTTAATTAGCTGGGTATAAGCAGAGCAGATCACCAGAAATTCTGGTGAACCAGGCATATTTCTCCTCTGAGCAAAACACAGCCGAAGAGGAAAAGGTCTAAAGTTACTTCATTCATTTGGTTCCTTTGGTTAGAGATGTCTTCCAGTTTGAAATAGAAACCCTCTTATTTTCCTTAACAAGAATCCGGCCCACCAGCTACAGGATTCTGCTCATGCGTTTAATAGGAATAATTGAACAGAGCTCAAATTATCATAACCTAATGCTATCCAAGTCAGATCCAACTGCGTCACATTTTTCCTACAGGGAAGTGAGTCTGCTTGGCAGGGTGGAGAGAAGCCGCCTGCCTCTGTGCATGGCAGCAGAATCTTGTTGGTTGATTTTCAGGGGTGCTGGCCACCAGGCCGGGGACTCTGAGAAGAAGGGGGCCAGGACAGCTTTCACCAGGGCATGGTTCTCTATATTTTAGAAGAAGCATCAAAATCTAAACTGGAAGGGACCAAGAAGTGCTAATACTTTGATGATAGTAACAGTTATGATAATTAGGCAGACCTTTTTGTTTACAGTTGAGGGGACTGAGCTCTTAAGAAGCTGTATGATATGCTGCTCATGACAGATCCTTGATCCAGTTTTTCAGACTTCCCAGAGCACAGAGGGAAGGCTCTGATGATGTGTTCACAGACCCAGATTCCACAGGGGCCACAAGGAGACCTCTGTCACCAGCCACTTGATCCTGGGTAAACTTCTCTGAGCCTCAGTTTCCACTTCTGTAAAATGGGGATCCCTGCCCTGATTCTCCCACAGACTCAGTTTGTGACACCCCCAGAGGGAATTAATCCAGGGGAGAAGAGTTAGCAGAGTGCTGCCTGTGGTCTGAATCATCACCCTGGACTCCTCCCCTGCGAGAAGGAAGCTACCTGGCTTGACCTGGGCAGCATTTTGAGCTCCTCAGAATGACCAGAATCCCCAGAATCCCCAGAACAGGGATGGACTGCTGACTGTGGGTGACCTGGGTTGAGTCTGGCGCTTTCCCCAGACACATGCCATCATATGGATCATGTGTGGCAGGCAGAATGTGTTGCATTTCTGAACTGTTTCCTAGTGGTTCCTGCATTTGTCAGGCTGCCCTGTGGGGGATGCTGTGGGTGAGCCACCACTGAGAGGGTGAAGAGGAGGACTGACACTTTTCCAGCCCCAAATAGGAATGGAAAGGGGATTCATTCCCAAGGTCATCAGTAACCCCTCTCTCCCTTTCTTCCTTTCTCCTTCTTCATTTTCTTTCTAGAGCTCCATGAAAAGTCCCCAGGAAACCCATTCTGGGTTTGGTGATGCTGCCGGGGCTTCAGCTGTGCCTTGTTGGGGCTAGTGGTGGCAGGTGCTGGGTGCTCAGTGGACACTCATCCTTGCAGGGCCCGAAGCTGTGTCTAGTCTATTGTTTGAAGATCAAGCAATGACAAAGCAGTGAAAGTGTTCTGGGAGGCCATTTGGGTCTGTTTCCCCTGAAGGGGTTGCTTGGTTATCCTTTTGTTATTTAACAAAGCAAATGGTGCCGTAGCTCTTCAATCACAAATTGTGATGTTGACTACTTCAAAAAAGCAGAGTGAATATTATTCCAATATTTATCTTAGCACAAAACTAACATTTCAGGGCCCGTGCCCATAATTCAAATGTTGATGGGGAACACATTGTGTGAATGTGGTGCAAATATATACAAGGGGAAGTTGCTTATATTTAATAGGGAAACATGAAGTAAACATTTTTGAATAAAATGGCAAAGAATTGGGTTCTACTAGTTGCAGTTTCTCAATTTAACATATTTAACTGGCACTTCTTATGAGGTATCATGTGGTCTGAGAGTTCAGCAGGGTTAAAGTCAAGTCCAAGGATGCTTCTTAGAGCTTGAACCCGTGGTTTTACTTTCTGGGTCTGCTCAGCTCTCTCTGATATAGAAGCTATCTGTGGCTCTGGGGAGTTTGATATAGTTCCTTTTTCCCTCTTTACATATTTGCTGCCACTTGAATACTTATGAGTGGAAGGAGCCCTTATAAAGGCACATGGGAAGGAGAAAGAGGCCCCTTGTTAAGGGCAGTGGCCTTCCAGATGTTTTATAAGAGGCTTATCCAGCCCAAAGGCTCGGCAACTCCCTGGAGCACCCGGTAGACGTGCGCCCCTGGGGTCTAGTCTTAGGAATTCCTGTGCAATGGAAATCTGGGCTGGCGTTGGGTCTTGCATCATGCAAGAAGGCTTGCAGGCCTTATGTAAACACTCAGGTATCTGTCTGTACAGATGTGGGGCCTTGACACTGACAGGCTGTTACTACTGCAGGGTGTGGACGTGTGGGCACTCGCAGTTCCTCCTGGCGTTCTCCAGTCTGTGTGTCTCTGGTTGGGGCAGCCATTTTGGGGGTGGCACCTGCCCACAGCTTCATGCCCCTGGTATGATTTGTCAGGTGATATGTCTGTCAAGGGGGAGGAGTGGCATGATGCTGCTGGCTGGTTCCTGGGGCTTCAGTTTTACTTCCTTAATATATGTCTCCTTCAAGAAGACTTTTCCAAGTGAAGAAAGGACACTTTAGATTTGTCCCCATCACTCTGTTCATGATTACCATCTTGTTTCCTAAAATGTTATTTCTTTATTGACAATGTTGAGTGTGTTCTGAGATAGAGGAACCATATAAACCTTGGTGCTCCACTTTCCAGGGGACAGAGATAAAGCAACACTTACTCAGAAAGTTCTTGGGTTTTGGGGATGAGGAAGGGAGGGACCTGGTATCTCATTGGTTCAATTCAACAAACACTGGCCAGGCATCAGCTGTGTGCCCAGCCCTGGATGAAGGGCTGGAACGGAGGTGAGAGGGAGTGGTAGTGGTGAGCAGGGCAAAGAGAAGTGAAGTCAGGTTAACTGTGGTTACTAAGAGGACAGAAGTTAGGAAATTTAGAGGCTATTGTGTCACAGGTTCTAGTGGTAGTAATAAGTCAAATGAAAATTAAATTACAACGCTAACATAGCACTTATAAATAGGATGGAAACTAATGCAGGTACTTTACAATATTAACTTATTTAAGCCTCACAACCATTCTCTGAGGTGTGGGTAATTTTATCTTGCCCAGGATCACCCAGGTGGGGTAGTGGGATTGGTTGGGACAGTCCAGCTTCAGGTCGTGGGTTTTTAGCAAAGTGTAAAGAAGTGGGCACTGGTGCTGGCCTATTTCTTCTGTAGCCTTCTCCCTGGAGATTAGGGATTTGCTAAAGCATCTGTGATGCATGTCTTCCCTCTGTGCCCAGGGGTGGACAGGATGGTTTTTGGTGCTGAGAGATGAGGCCAAATCAGAATGTGACCTCCAACTGGCCAAATCCAGAGCTGAGCAGACCTTCTCAGGCCAATTTTGGGGCACAGAATATCTGAGAAAAATGTAGTGCTGACTCTTCCCTGCCAAAGCTAGGACCCTTATCCCCAAGATGGCAGGTGGAGCTGGAGCAAGGGATAAGCAGCTGGACCATCACTCTGAGCCCATCCTCCTGGTTCTTCCAGGGTCCCTCACCAGGAAGTGGGCACCACAGCACATTCTCTGCAGCCTACTGATTCTTCACTCCCCAGGTGGGCATTCAGACATGCCAGGTTCTTAATTTGTACCCTGTCCCTGACTGGTATTGTTTATTCTTGTCTTATAAGCAGACAGCACTTTGGCTGACTTATTCCTGAGAAGCAGCTGATTGGAAGTCCTTTGGCCATGCTAGGTTGTTACCCAAAGTGTGGTGCGTTACCCAGTGAGGAGGAAGATGTGGTGCTGGGGAGACTGGAACAAAACACCATTTTTGAGCATTTTCTAATTTGAGATATTATCCAGAGAACCTCCAGATCTTTAGAAAGGGTTGGTTTGGGCACATTTGACCAAAGCATATTGATAAGTAGTTGAGGAACATTCAATCTGGAGTCTGCAGCTGCTGGAAGAGTTACTGGGGGTACAAGGAGTGCTCCTGAGAATTGTGGTATGGAGATCTGGGGTGATAGGGCTTCCCCAGCATATGGGGACAAATTGGTTATTGAATTCCAAGAATAAAGAAACACCCAGGGACATTGGTGTGTCTGGGAATGATAAGAAATGTAGGGCTTTGTATATATGCAACGTCCTCTGCCTCTGAAAGCCTTTTTTTAATTTAAAAAAAAAATTCCCACCTTAAGTGTATTTTTCCACTTTATGACAGGGTTTGGGTCTTCTCTAGGGGCAGCCTAGCTATGTGTCATGTGTTTGAGAGCAATTTGCCACCCAAGGAATGTTTTCAGGGGCCACCTGGTATGACTTCTGAGCCAAAAAACAGCAGAGGAAGAAGAAAACAGCAGGGGCATTTGGCAAAGTATCCCGTTTCTTGCTTCTATGAAGCGGACCCACTGATGTCATGTTGGGTGCTGGATCCAGTGGGGGCCTCTAATGTGTGAGGTGATGCCTGCTTCTCAGCTGTGGAGATGGACAGGTCTTCTTGGGTGACTTGGTGATTGGTCTTCAAGGCTTGAGAACTACCAGGATTAAAAGACAGGCAGGGGTGGCTCATTTGAAGTGACCTTTGAGAGAAAGCAGTAGAATCTTTTCCTGTTGCCATAGAGACAGCTAGAGGGAGGGAGAAGTAGCGGGAGGGGAGGCATGTGGTGGCCGGACCTCCTTTAAGGGAGGCAGGGCTGGGGGTGGTCCTGTAGCTTCTGTTTCCTGGACTGGGCTTCTGCATGGCTAATCTCCCTCACTGCCCAGCAAAGGACAGAACAGGGTCACGTGTGGAGTTTTAGCACCACAATTCCTTGTTCTACTGAGCTGTTGGGTCAAGTGCCTATCATCTCTGCCAGCATTGTCCTTTTCCAATCTGCCCCGATACCTAAGCCTTAGGCTGTTGGCTACTCAGTGCCAGGGTGACAAGGGCATGCGATGGCTCCTCAGGGCCTCCTTGTCTTGCTTGGGTCTTTCTTCCCAAGGCAGGACTTCCTGAAGCAAGGTCTATATAGGACCAATGGTGCCCACAGAGACCCTGGGAGGCCACTGAGGAACTTTTTTTTTTTAAACTCCTGGTGGATGCCTGAATTGGGCAACTTTTTTCGAAGTTATTTGTCAAGGTGTATTTGGTGTGTAGTAGATGATATGAACTGACATGAAAGATCCCTGTTTTCTCAGGTTTTAGAACTAAGGCTGAGACCCTGAGACTACATGGCAGCAGAGTCTGCTACTGATAGCAGGGTTCTGGTGCCAGGGTGCCAGTTCAAATGCTGGCTCTGCCACCCTGAATTGGGAGACCTTGGTCTTGTGGCTCATTCTTTCTGTCTAATTTGGGGATAACAGAACCTCCCTCCTAGGGTTCTTTGGAGAATTAAGTGAGTTAGTGCAAGGGAAGTGTTTAGAAGGCGCTTGGCGTGTGGTAGCACTCTGTTGGCATTAGCTGTTATTACTACAGTCGCTCAAAGTATTTAAAGGAAAACGTTGAACAAGCAATTGTGCAGAGGGCTAATCCCAAGCCACTGTTCTTCCTGCGTAAACGACCCTCGCTACGTGTATCAGCTCTGCCACTTGCTGTCTATCTATTCTTGGGGACAGTATCTTAGCTGACTCCTCTGTTTGTTCATCTGTTTAATGAGGAGTGTAATGCTTACCTTGTACAGTTGCAAGTTTCAAAATGAGACCCACCTAGCATAGTGACTGGCACATAGGAGGTCTTGGGGGCAGCTAAGTGATGCCATTGGCATTGCTAGTGTTGCTGTAAACCGCATTAAGGGACGGGGTCATATGTTGTCATCAGGTGCTGGATGTGCTCAGCATGGAGAAGATGCTAAATAGACTCATCAGGGACCTGTTCTGAGCTGAAACCCACCCTTGCAGGGGATCAGAGGACTTCAGTGAGGTAAAGGGAGCTGGGGGCTCCAGCTTGCCCTTGGGGCCCAGTGACTTGTAAGTTGAGGTTCATGACTGCGAGGCTTGCTCTGGCCCCACAGCTGAGCTCTTTGTTCCCAGAGGGAACCAGGTTGACCCGAGCCTTCTGTCCTCCAGCCGGTGGAGTCACCTGGCTGTGACAGTCTCTAAAGGAGTGCCCTGGGAGGCTGGCACCATGGCAGCCAAACCTGTTTTTGAGAAGACTGAAAAGAGAAAGCAGTGCTTTCTGAAGGCCTAGGTGGGAAACTCTGTGACCCCTTTGGCTTGATGGAAGGTGGCTTCAGGGTTGGGGACCCTGAGGGGACAGCTGTATTCTGGTGTTCTGTGGCTATGGGGAGTGAGGCTCTACTGTCCTGACAGTGTTGTGAGGCCCCCAAGAGGTGCCCTGGACCCTCACAGGCAGAGAAGATTAGGGTTCTAGGCTCTGGTGAGTGTCCTTGCTTGGTTGTGTGTGGACAGTTCGGGGAGGGAGCGAGGCCGTGGTTTTTCAGTCATGGGCTCTGGAAGTGTGGAGGCAGGCTGTGGCTGCTTTTGTGCTCTCATGTTTTGCGTTTGTGGGAGAGCATCATTCTAGACCCCAGGTCTTTCTCTCGTCTTTAGTTAGTGCCCACAGTTTATTCCGTAACTGTGCACAGGGAGTGGCCATCTCTGTGATGGAATAGTAGGAATAGTCAGAAGAGACTGCTATTCATATAACAACTACACTGCTAATTCAGCATGTACTCTGTGCCTCTCTGTACAGGCCCTCGGAGGAGGGCATCACGTCTATTTTACAGGTGTGGAAATGAGTTTTAGAAGCCTTGAGTGTCTATTCTCATTTTATTTGTTATTGTCACTATCATTTAAAGAGACATATTACACAGCTTAGTAAGTGCACCAAGACTCAGGACTGTCTAAGTCTGTGTTTCTGAGAGAGAGGAGAGAGAGAGGGTTGGGGAGAGTCAATTTTTATTTCCCCTCCTCTGGTTTTTGTTTTTCTGACACTTAGTTGTGTATTTGGTGCTGGGATTTGAACCCTCATCCTCATGCATGCCAGGCAAGTGCTCTACCCCTAAATCACCTCTCCAGGCCCTGAGTCTGTGTTCTTAATCATTTAAAGTTGCTTTTATTTTCTGTGGTTTTCCATCATAGCATGGCACATAAAGGTAAATGGGATTTCACTCCAGCCATTTCCTGGACCTCACTGCCCTCAGTGTGGACTGCGCTTGGGGTGCTTCTCCACTTCCTTTCCCCACTGGGAGACTGATCAGGGCTCTGCTAGGATTCCTGTGTGAGGTGTTTGTGATTTTCCCTGTCAGAGATGCAGGGAAAAGCAGTGATGAAGCCCCACTGAGGAGCTTGGCCTGGGTCTGTGATATGTCCTGAAGGGCTGTGTTGTGGCAGTGGGCACATGGGGCCCTGTCTCAGGCCAGCAGGAGTGTGGACTGCCTCTGATTCCCTGTTGCACCTTCCTGAAGGACCCCATACATCTGGGGACAGATGGCTGGTCTTGGACTTTTTGATGCCACCTTTGGGTCCTAGACCAAGCCTGAAGGGTGATGTGATGAAGTGGGATACGGTGGCATTTGTGGGATTTAATATTTGGTTCCCTTCTCTTCCTGCTTAGCCCCATTTTTCTTTCTCTTTATTTCCTTCCTTCTTCCTTTCCTTACCTTTTTCTGTAGTGCTAGAGTAGAAATCCTGGCCCTGGGCCAGCACTCTACCAGTGAGCTATACCTCCAGCCCCGTAGCCCCATTCTGCCATGTGAGCTTGGGGCTCTTCCTTTCTCTGCACAGCAGGGATGGCAATCAGTGTGGGGCCACTGCCACAGGGTTGCTTTGAGGCCTGCTGAGGTGGCTGAGGTGAGTGGGTGAAGGCTTTGTAGGATCTTAATCGAGAAGGGCATTGTGCTTGCCGTTCAATGCCCTCGGGAAGACTTCTCAATCCCCTCCTTACTGGGTTAGAGCTGCGTGTCCTCAGCATCCCCATACTTCATCTGTTGGAGTAATTGTCACACTGTCACCAAACTGTCAGCATGTGCATCTCTCTCTCCATTTTGAGAGCTCTTGAGGGTAGGGACTGTGCCTTGATCAGCACCGACAGTGTGAACTTGGTACTCAGTCAATATTGGTTGAATCAGTAGATGATTGGATGAATCCATCTCCAGCCCAGAGAATTAGCTGGATGTGCTAGTGGGTCTATTCTGAGGATTCCTTCAAAGCAAGGATCAAATGTGATGTATCATCAATATTCTTTTTTTGAATAGTGCATGGGTAGATCGGGTATGGCAAGATCCCCATCCCTTCCTTGGTTCCTTTTTTTTCTTTTTTTTATTTATTAGATGATTATGGAGTTACAATTGAGGGGGGAAACATTATCAAACATTCAAGCACAAATGTATATATACTTAGTTATCCAAGGCTAATGCCATGTCGTGGATGCCCACCTTGGGTTCCCCATGATGCTGTTTCCCCCAGAAGAACCCCTGAGTTAAATGGATATCTCGTGGAGGTCAGAGATCTCCTTCTGAGATGATTCCCCCATATTCCCATCCTCCAGTCTCCTAGATATTCATCCTAGGCCCTCCCCCTACCCTGTCCCCAACCCTACACCTCCAGGTATCCTAGGCAGTCATCCCCCTATTGGTTAAGAATCATACAATTTGAAGTTATTATTAGCTTAGCCATCTAATATACTGCTTTCCAATGTATTCTAGCTTCCACAGATGAGAGAAACCATTTGACCCTTGAGTTTCTGAGATTGGGATACTTCACTTAGCATAATTTTTTCCATCTACATCCGTTTGATTTCAAAAGCCATAATATTGTCTTCTCTAACGGCCAAGTAGTATTTCATTGTATATATGTACCAAAGTTTTTGTATCCACTCATCGAGTGAGGGGCATCTGGGTTGGTTCCATAGTCTAGCTACAGTAAATTGAGCTGCTATAAACATTTAAAAATTAGGGATGGAACCATCTTATGACCCAGCTATCCCACTCCTGGGTATTTTCCCTTGGTTCCTTTTAAGCACAGATCTGTTCTCCCTTCATGGTGAAAAGATGGCCGTGTCAGAGACGCATAGGCTATGTATTTGATTCAGAGGAGTAGGTTAAGATTCTCCATTCCAACATTCCTAGCAGAGGTCCTGTGGCTCATTCTGATTGGACTAGCTTTGGTCACATGCCCTCGTCACATGAACTAATTACTTGAAAGGGAATGTCTTGTGCTGATTGGCTTATACATGGGTCTTAGGCTCCACCCTCCATGGATGGAGCATGTGGGAGCCCTGGATACTCCAAGGAAGCTAGAGCTGTTGCTGGGTGAAGGGGCTACAGAAATGGGGGAAATATAAGATATATTAGTTATAATTAGCAGCATATGTTTAAAAAAGTCTGCCTCAGTGCCATGATTCTGGGTTCTTTTAGGTTGAAAAGACCTTTCCCTCTTGGGTTGTCTGTCTGGCTCCTACAGTCTGTCTGTGCAGTCTCACACTGTATGTGTAGCTAGCTGTGGCCCCATCAAGCTAGGAACTGGCATCTGTTGTCACTGGGCTTGCTGGCTTAGACATTTCTGAATCTCCATATATCACTCATGGGATGTCAATTGACTGGATACTTAGAGGTCATTTATTCCAGAAGTCCAGATGAGGAAACGAAACCCCAGGGACATGAAGGATCTCCCCTAAGGGTACAGACAGTAGGTGTCAGAACTGGAATCAGAAGCATGTCCTGGCTGCTGTCTGAGCTCTCTTTCTTGCCTTTCCCATTCCCTGTTGCCATTTCTACTCAGAGAAGAGATTTAGAGCTGAAACAAAGACAGGGAGACCCATGCAGGAGGCTAGAGGACTCATGGGAGCTCAAGAAGCAAAATGACACTTTGTGGGACAACCCAGTTTGCAGATGCAACCCTGAGCCATCCTGCCCTCAGTGCCCCACCCAGACTGTTTGACAGGCTTCTGGTTTCCAGAAAGTCTGCGGTTATGTTGACTAGCCCTTGCATTTCTCTTCTCTGAGCTGAGTGATTAGGGTCTCTAAGAGAAACCATTATCTGCACTTCTTGGGAATGCACATTTTTTCACACATACAGCCCTTTCAGAAAGATTGAGCCTGGGGATGAGGCAGACGGGCTCTACACTGAGGGCAGATACCAATCATTTTTACAATTGTTTGCAACAGGAGAGGAAACATGAGCTTAACAGTTCTGTTGTGGATGGATTTGGGGGAGAAACACGAATGAATTGTCAACAGGATGGCTTCTGCTTTTATCCTGGGATTTGCTGCTGTTCCCTGCGATCCGCCTGCCCTGCACAGAGCCCCAGGATTTACGGACATTCTTTGCAGGTGGGGGCTCATGGTGAGGCACAGCCTGGGGCTGGGTTGGTCTCTGTGGAGAGCCTGTCAGGTGTGGCCAGAAGGGAGCACCTAGCATCCTCCTCAGAGGGGAATTTGGACAAGTCAAACTGGGGGCAGTCCCCAAGTGAGGGGCTCCAAATGGGCACCCATGGGCCCCCTGAGTTGTTCTAAGCCTTCCTAATGTTTTCAAAAGCCTGAGACAGCAGTTACTAAGAGGAGCAGCCTTTCAGCCTCCCGCCAGGAAAAAAAAAAAAAAAAACAGAAAGAAAGAAAGATCCTGCGCAGAAATCCATTTGTGGGAAGTTTGAAGTTTGAAGCCCTCCAGCTGCAGGCTGGCGGCCTGGGTGGTCGGGCGGGTGGGGCGGGTGTCCCCGAATGGAAGAAGAGTGGAGCATGGGGCAGCAGGGAGGAGGGTTGCGGTTGTATTTAATAGCAGCAGTGGAGGTGGCATCTCATAGACATGGGTGCCAGTTATGGCTGTCCAGAGCCAGTTACAGAATCTTGGGCAAGTTACTTAGCTTCTCCAAACCTCAGTTTACTTATCTGTAAAATGGAGATAATACCTCATTGGTTATTAGGAGTTATGAGGCTATGCCTGAAAAGCCCTTGGCACAGTGCTTGGGACAATTAGCAGAGGTGACTGTTACTGTTACTATTATCCTAAAGATAACCCAAATAAATGTATCCGTGCCAAAATAGTGTGTTCTCTATGCAAATGCAGCTTCCACACAAGTTCCTAGACCCCCCCCCCATTTTTTTCCCCTTGGTATCTTTTTATTTTCAAATTTTTAAGATGTGAATGTTTGTATATATATATATCTGTGGGGTACAGTATGATAACTCAATGACGTGTATAAAATATATAATGATTGAATCAGAGTAATTATCATTTGCATTTCCTCCAATACTTATCATTTCTATGTGTTGGGAACCTTCAGACTCTTCTAGTTACTTTGAAATATATCATAAATTGCTGTAGACTGCGGTCACCCTATTGTGCCATAGAACTAGAACTAATTTCACCCAACTGTATTTTGGTACTCACAATCTAATTCCTCTCTATCCTGCCGTGCCCCTGCCCTTCCCAGCCTGCAGGGACCACTAGTCCAGTTTTCTTCATGATATCAACTTTTTAAATTTCCACAAATGAGTGTGAACAGCCTTCCCTGTCTGGTGTATTTCACTTAACACAATGCCTTTCAGTTCCATCCATGTTGCCACAAAAAATAGGATATCATTCATTTTTATGGCTTAATAATATTTTGCATGTAGATGTCATTTTCTTTATCTTTCTACCTATTGATGGACACCTTGGTTCATTCCATGTTTTCTTGGTCCCACTTCTAAGCAGATGGCTACCCTCAAGCCTTTTTGTAGAAATTCTGCAGCCATCATTCGTTAATATTGGTAGAGATAATAACATTTCAAAATAATTTACCACTTTCCAAATGTTAGGCAGCTCTGTGTGGGAAAGGCCCCTGGATACAGGGTGTGCTATTCTTGGTTCAGGGAGAAGGAGGCAGGTGGGAGCTAATATCACACACACCTGGGCTGTAACAGTGGCCCTGGTTGGAAGATCTACAGTGAGAGACAGATAATTGGGGCCCAGAATGGTTTCCCAACCCTAGCTCAGTAGTAATCATACAGGGAAGCCAATGGGACGTAAACCATCAGGGGACAGCTTCAGGGTTTTGTGTGTCTTGATATTTTTGTATGTGTGATGTAGTTGCTGCCCCTCAGCTGACTATTTTACTTTTATTTTATGATAGGGACAGCTAAATCATTTCTTCCAGGTCTCACTCTGGGAAGCAACAGAGCTGAGTTAAATCCTGACCTGTTCTGCCCTCTCCAAATTCATCCTTTTGGAAACACACTGTTTCTGGGAGTGCCAGAAGAATGGGTGTGCGTCCCATTTACAGCCCCAGAGACCTCAGCTGGGAATGGTGACCCGGATATTCTCAGAATGTCACCAGGACCTGGATATGAGGAAAGTACCTGGTGGCTTTAGGTCCTATATAGTCAGTGAGTTGTGGGGCCTGGTATGTCCCTCATGCCTGTGGCCCCACTACAATCGGGCAGGATCCCAGGGGCCCAACTTCTTCAGGAAGAATTCTCCAACCAGCCCTATCCTCACATTCCCTAGGCCATACCCTGCCCCACCTGGTGGGCTGTGAGGCCACCAAGACCACTGAGCAGGTGGTCTTCTGTGGTGGGGGGTAGGGTCAGATCAGTTAGGTGGGGACACACTCCTCTCCACTCAGTGTCTGGGTCCCTGGCCTCTTATTAGGGATAAGTCCCGCTGCCGTAACTTTTACCTTGCAGTATTGTTTATTGTCAGGTCATTTGGTGAACAGCAATCCCCACTCTAGAATGTAGGCATCCTGAGGCCGGAGCTGGAGTTGGTTTGTTTAGTACTGTATCCTCAGGGCCTAGCACTGCCCTTTCCTGTACTTGGTGTATGGATATTGAGTACCGTCCGTTTTTGTCATATGTGGGCACTGTGCTGGGCCTAGATGCAGTGAGCCCTAACTTGTACCCTATTGTCCTGGAACTTAGTTGAAGGGCATATCCCAGGAGCTCCAAACAGCCTGGTGGGGTGAGTGATAGCGATTCCATGCATGGACCAGGAGGCCCCAGGACATGGACCCTGGCCCTCAGGCTCTGTTGGCTCCTCTGGGTGGTGGACAGCAAGGCTCCAGGGCTCTCCTTCCCAAAGGTGATCAGGACCGGAGCTCTGCTCCCATCTGATGAAAAGAGCTGGCAGGGAGCCCAGGGCTCGCTCACCCGACCTGTTGGGGTTTCAGATTTGTTCCATCTGAGCAGTCAATTAATTAGTAACTGGAGCTACCCATCATCCCTGGCTCTTGCATGAATTGCCAGGTGCCCCCTCCTTCCTCCTTTCCATTCGCTCAAATTGAGCAGCCCAATTCTGTGATATCATTTGAAATGTGGCCAAGAAGCAATTAATGTGCTGTTTGCTGACAAGGATTTGCTGCCGCTGCAGGGGCAGGGGCTGGGGAGAGGAGATGGAGAGCAAACAGAGGTGTGGATGGAGGCGCTGCTACTGGTCTTTGCAGAGCACCAAGGCCAGGCGGGAGTGGCCTCTCCTCTCCTCGGACCTTCCTCCACCCCTGCCCTGCCCAGACCTGCATGCCACAGGGAGGGTCCTGGGAGACTGAATGGATGGCCTCCGATGATGATTCAGACGGCAGCTACTGAACCCTCACAGTGGGCCCCATGTGCTGGGGTCATGATGCCACTCCTCCTCACAAGAGCCCTGGGAGAGGAGGCATGGGCCCACCTGTAAGGCAAGGAGGTAGCAGTAATGCCAGCACTGGCTTCAGGTCTAGGCAGTATGTGTGGGGTGGGAGCTGAGCTGCTAGGAAAGCCTGCCTGTTCAGGCAGGTGCCTGGCAGGGTTGGGAAGGGTCGGCCCCTGGGCCCCCTGCCAGGTCATGGTGACTTGAGTGGGGTCATGGGGCTTGTAAAATGGCAGTATTGTGTAATCAGTGGCTGCCCTAGGAGGGTAGGGAGATTCGGGTGGAGTGAACTTATCCAGTCTAGTTGATGGAACAGAGGTCCTTGAAGGAGCCAGGGGCCTCCTGGCAGTGCTGATGAGGGCAGAATCCCTTCCCTATCCCATGTGGTTGACACACAGGGCCTAGAGTTCCCACAGAAGCCCCTGCAGTAGGAGGTGGCCTGATCCAAGGGGCCCTCCTAGGGCCCTCCGTCAGTAGCAAGGGCAACTTGTGTTCTGCCTTCTCAGCCTTCTCTACAGAGCTTTGGGTCCAGCCTGGGGGTGTCCCATCTGCCTGATTGTGGACTCATTCTGGGTATAATTATGTATCGAAATTCATCAGTGGAGGCCATGTCTAGGACCATGCCTGCCCCCATCCTGCCCCATCATCTTTCCAGACAAGGAGCACTAGCCTTCAGGGACACAGCAGAGCTATATAGTTGGGGGCTGGTGGCCTGGAGCAGTGCCCTATGGCCTTCTCTCATAGACCCTGGGTGGGAGAGCAAGCTCTGGCCTCTGCCAGCTTTCTGGGAAGAAGGGGAGACCCTTGGACTGGAAGTGCTGGTCCCTCCATACCTAGCCCCTTTCCAAACACCCGATGTGCCCAGCATCATGTGGGGCTCTGAGGATTCATGGAAAATAGCACATGGCAGAGTTGCCAGGGATCCGTGGGGTGGGAAGAGCCTGACATAAGTAGATGTAAGCAAGAGAAACGTGCCACGATGGGCTTTACTTGTTGACATTCTCAAGGCAGTACAGTGAAACTGTTGCAGGATGAATAGTATGAAAGGGTAGACCATGACAATGAGTCCCGCCACCTGTTACCAGTGCATCCTTTGTGTCCTTGCAGAGGTGTGCTGCTCAAGTGTGTGTGGGTCAATGCTTGTGTGTATATTCCATGTACATAGACTTTACATGAATGGCTGTGTATTCTGCATGCTGAGTGCCCTTACTGCTTTTTCCTTGGTGATCTTGGCGAGTATTGGCCCTCATTCCACATCAGCTCCCACAGTCACCTCATTCTTTTTAGTAGCTACCTCTTCTTCTATTCTATGGATGATCCATGTATTTTTTGACCAGTGACCTCTTGGTGGACTTTGTGGTTGCTTTCTGTCTTTTGCTATAATAAGGAATGCTGCTGCAGGAATGTCCTAGTGAACACATGTACCTAGGAGAAATGACTAGAAGTAGAAATGCTGACCAAAGTGTATATGTGTTTTTAAATTTGATCAATTTGGTCTTATTTCCCTGTTGAGGTAGTTGGACCTTTCCTCTCGCCTCGGCAAGGTGAATGATTTATTTCTCCATAGAAGCCACCTACACAGAACACTATCAACCTTGTTGATCTTTGCCAGTCTGATAGGTGAAAAATGGTATCTCATTGTGGCTCTGTTTTGCATTGATTTGGTTGTGTGTGAAGCACTTCTCTATATAGCAGAACCATGTGCACTCACCAAGGAGGGTTAGAGGGAGCGCTGCGTTGAGTGGCAGGCATGGTGTACCCAGTTACACATTCCAGTAGGGCAAGAAGGGGCAGAGGAGGCCAAGTGCCAGGTGAGGGACGGAGCTGACGGAAGTGCTGGGGAGGACATGGCTGTGATTTCACTTTTCCATAGTGATGGAGAAACAGAGAAGCCCTTAGACAAGGGAAGAATGATAGGCAGGCTTCTCCCTGCCTGCCTGGCAGGCAGGCCACTTGGAGGCAAGGAGAGAGATGCCATCTTGTTTCTCAGAGCTTTCTCGCCCTTGGGGTGTGGCGCTAGGACAGCTGCTTGTGCAACATGCTCTTTGCTGAGCTGCCAGGCTCCAGGCCTGGGCATCCTTGCAGCCTAGTGCTATGGTGCTCTGGAGCTCTGGAGCAGTGAGCCTCCCAGGTATCAGTCTGATGTGTGGACCTGCTACCCAGTCCTTGTGAGCCTGTCTCCATGTTCTACGTCCCCTTCATTTCCCCATCCCTTAATGCACAGACAGCCTCTTAGCAAGTCACCCAAGGCTCCTCTCTGACCTCCCCTAGATTGTCTGTCCTGACCCCACGGCTGCCTTTGCTAACTCTTTGCTCTTCTATTACAGTTCTGGATATTGTACCTTCTACCCACAAGCCTCCATGAACGAAGACCAAAATCCAGTGATAGTTACTTTTGTGACTGGCCCCTGCCTCCTGCTCTGATCTCCAAATTCAGTCTCCACCAACTCTGCCTGCTCCCCATGCTCCAGGTGAACTCTGCCTTTTGGCCCGTGTGTCTTTGTTTAACTGGCTCCCCTCGCCTAGGATCCTTCTCTGTTGCTTTCCTTCAGCAATCACAGCACTTACAGTTGAGGTCAAAGGCATTGCCAAGAAGCTGTTCTCATCACACAGACTTGCTCTCTGGGCTCAGTATCCAGGTCCCAGTGACTAGTAGTGGAACATCTAACTTTCCTGTGGAGAGCAAAATTTGCCTCTCTACCCAGCTTACAACTTTGTCTGTGTGGTTGCCACTGCAGCTGCAGCTCCCAGTGGAGTACCTACTAGCATGTTGTGGGCACTCACTGACCACTGAGTCAGTGGATGGGGGGATGATGTTGATGAGGGTTTTTGAGCAGGAGAGTGACACATTCAAGGTGTCACTGTGTCAGGAGGGCCTGGGCATGAAAACATTTAACTAGTTAGAGAGATTCAAAAAGACAAGGGCATGGATCAGCCTGGTCATGAGTGACCTTGCCCGAGGAGGGGACCATTCTGATGCTTCCTGGGGCTCTCTGTCTCTGTTCCAGGTGCATGTCTGCTCACCTGTCTGGGCCCTCTTTAGAGCAGGGACTGTGGCTCCCTGCTGGCATGTCTCCTCCATAGAACCTTGCCCAGGGCAGCACATAGCAGGTGCTCAGGGGGCATAGGCTGGATCAGAATGGCACCTGGGCCTATAAACCCTATTATAAGCTGGGTGGAAAGGCATCCCAATGGGCTCTTTGTCCCCCCTTGCCTCTCTCCAACCACAGATGAGAGTCAGGCAGAGTAAGACATAGATGGAGGCTCTGGAGGTAGAGCGGCCTGGGTGGTGCTTTCCAGATGGCACCCATGGTTCATTTGATGAAGATAAGAGTGACCAGGAGGGTCACAGCTTGACCCTTGTAATGATGATGGTAGGTGTCATGCTAAGAGAAGACTTGTGTCTTAAAATCCAGCAGGAGTCAGATCAGAGAGCTGACGATGGTCCAGACCAGTCACTAGAGCACCCCTCCCTCCTGTCCCTCTGAGGACACCTCACCGTGTTAGTTACTTTGGCTTCTGAGCAGACAGGGTTGGCAGGACCTGGTCAGGATAATTATTCTGTGCCCTCCAAGCCTGTCCAAATACGTGACCATGCCACTGACTTACCTGCCCCTCAATCCTGGCCCAACAGTCAGCTGCCCTGGCTTTTGGAGGACAGGTTGACACAAGGCTGGCACGTGGAGGGGAGGGCACTTGCTTTGGCCAAAGCTAGCACATTGAGTGCAAAGGCAGTCTCAGGACCTGGTGTTTGGCCAGGCTGTTCACTCAGGACCATGCCAGACTGATGTCACAGGGTGTGAGTCCTGTCACTGGGAAAGGAAGGTCTTGGGAGGCCAGGCAGCCATTGTTGACTGGCTTATCTGGATTAAGCTTTTCGTGTGAAGGGAAGAAAGGAATCTGCTTTGTTGCAACTGGGCGCCAGGCTGGAAACACAGTTGGTGCTGCCGGCAACCCCCGGCGCTCTCCAAGGCTTATTTGTTGCTTTTCTGAGACGCTTCCAGGTGCTCTCTGTTATGATAGCAAGTGGTGACACAGAGTTAGCTTGAAATGGGATACACAAACAGACTAAAAATAACTGGATTTGGGGAGGCTTGGCACCAATCTCGTGAGCAGGCTGTCACTGCTCAGCCCAAGGGTGAAGGTAGGCACCATCAAAGGCCCCGCCCCTGGGCCGAGGAGGCTGGGCAAGACAGCAGCCCTCTCTCCCGGGCCTGCTTCCCGCCAACATGTAGCTGTGGGCTGCTTGAGGGCGGAGGTGCCAGATGGTGCCTGAAGCCCAGGGGAGGGGTGTGGTGGGCCCGGATGTGAGTGAGGCAGTTTATGTCTGTTTGGAGGAAGCTGGGCCAATGTTTGGACATCTTTATGGTTTGGGAAGTTTCTTGGCCTCGCCCAGAGGAGCCATGGTTGCATCAGAGTTTGAGGTCCTCTCCTTGGTGGCCCTTGTGGAGGGAGCGAATTCCATCTTTGAGGAAGAACGGGGAGGCGGACCACCTCTGCCGCAAGCGGGAATTTAGATGGTCATTTGGAGGCCAGTCAAGGCAAGGCAGAAAGGCTGGAAAACCAGAGTCTGACATGTGTGGGGTGCTGGCTGTACATCATGGCAGAGGACCTCATCAAGGATGTGCTTGCAGTGGGAAGGGAGAAGAGTACGTGGTTTAGGATTCACTTTCACTGCCATGGCCAGGTGAAGTCTTTGCTTCCATCAGAGCCTCAGCACCTGCGGTGGATGAGGACGCTGCTATGGACGTAGGCCCACCTCCCCTCTCACTGTTCCTCACCCCAAGAGGCTACCCAGCAAGCACCCATTTTCTCCGGTGCTCCTAAGTCCTCCCTACCAAATGTGACTGTTTTCCTCCTGGCCATGGCGTAGGGATCTACTTCTCTGTCACCTTGAGCTTAAGTGTGTCCAAGCCACCTATTTGGGTCAATAAAGTGTGAGCAGACTTAATATGTGTGGCTTTTGGGTGGAAGTTTTAAAACCCAGCACGTGATTAGTTTCCTTTTTTCTTTTTGTTTGCCATAGTGTTCTAGATTGTGGCTATGACCCTTGTCAGAGTGAGGACAAAGTTGGGCAGACAGCCCAGTGAGATGTGGGGGTTGTTACTGCAGCATAACCTGGCCCATCCTGATGGTGCTAGAAGGGGGACATAGGGGACCAACCCCATGCCTGGCCTACAGCCAAAGCCTGAGACTTACAGAGGCAGCTAGTGGCTTTTCCACAGAAACTTCTGGTTCATGGGGCACCAACTGTTCTGGCTTTTCTGTTTCTTTTTTTTATTTTTATTTTTTTATTTTTTAATTTTTGAACAACCATACAAGTTTTTAACAAAATAATATAAAATGTGTATATATTCTGGATACTGCAATTACCCCCAGGAGTGCCCCCCCTCCAATTACCCTCCCTTATCCCACCCTTCCCCTTCCCACTATATCTCTAAAAAAAGTATTAGGTTGTA